>VXBD01013959.1:8150-39856 GCA_013399975.1 Indicator maculatus
ATAATATATAGTTGTATTATATATTATTATAATATATATTTTTATTACAAAATAATAATATATATTATTATAATAAAATGATAGTAGTGATATATATTATTATAGAATAGTAGCTATTGTTATTATTGCTATTATTGCTATTATTATTATTATTATTCAACCTATTTCATGCATTTTAGCTTTTTGATTTGGTTTGGTTTCTGGTTTTTTCTCTCCTCCTTTGCCTGTTGGCAATAATTTTATTTTTGCCTTTCTTACCCTGCCACTACAGCTGGCAGTATATTTTCACACAACTGTCCGTGGTTATTCTGAAATGTGTTACCTCAATAACAATAGCTAATTCAGACCCAGCATTGTGTTTGAATTATAAGAGGGATTTTTCTTCTCCATATACATCCCTTTGAATTTATCAACACTGAATATCACCTATTCTTCTTTTGATTAGCTTTTCAGCTTTGAAAAAAAGAGAGCTGAGATGAGATATGATTAAGCATGAAATGTTAACCAAGAGCCAGTGTTCAATATTTCTAACAATGCAAGAAAATGGAAGTCATCCAAAGAAGTTGAAGAATTTTTAAAACATAAGGACTTTTCTTTCTACAGTGGTTTAGATGCTGAAATTATGCATGACTGCAATATTAATTTCAGAAATATGTTTGGAAGTGGTCTTTCAAGAGTAGTTAAAGACAGAACAATCCAGGCTCAGAAAGTCCCAAACACACTAATCACTAAAATTTATTTGCTTGACTGATTCTTATTTTTTTTTCAACATGTTTTTATTTATTGTCACTTCAAACACTGAAATGCAGCTATAAGGTCTCCTAGAGCCTTCTTTCCTCAATGCTGAACAGTCCCAACTCTATTAGGCTGTCTTCATAGGAGAGGTGCTCCAGTCCTCTTCATGGACCACCTCTGGAACTGTTTCAGCAGGTTCATGTCCTTCAATGGAGAGTGGAGATGAGATTAAACACTTTAAATTTATGGTGCCACTGAAGGAAATTATTCTGCCCTCGTTCCACCACAGTGCTTTATTCCCTTGCCTGTGTTGTCTCTGATATAGTCACAAGTGTTTCTGGAATGAACCAGCCTGGCATAAGCCCACAAAGGCAGCAACATAAAGATCCAGGGCTACAATTGGTAGCAGCCTCTGTTCATGCCAGCTTAAAGTGTTAACACTAGAGCTTAAACAGGCTTTATTTGCTAATATTTGCAGCTTCAATGGCCAGCTTCTACACTTACAAATGACTGTGTAACAGGGTAATCATATGCATCTACATCAGAACTAGTCCCTTAAATTGGTACTGACCTAAATCTGTTAATTATTGGTTTTCCTTCCCAACTTTTGATAGAACAATTAAAAAAAAAAAAAAAAGATTTTAACAGTAGAGTCTGTAAAATAGTAGTATACCAGCTCTTAATTTCTAATTTTCCCCCCCATGAGGTTGTTTCAGTGTTCCCCATCGAGCTACTTGTTACCTTAGAAGCCAGCTTCCTACTAAATAACAGGGTATCAGTGCTTGTTAGCTGAAGAGATGGCCTGCAACTGCAGACTCCAGTTAATTTTAGCAACTGTTCAGACAAATTCTCACCTCCTCCCTTTCACAGATATGTTCTAATTCCCTAGGAAAAAGGCTGAAAATAGCCTGGAAAGGATGTTTCCAATTAGTGTGGCTTTCACATATTTAAATTCTGTGCCTCTCTGCCAGATGAGTGAATACAATGTGATCTGTTCTTTTGATCTTTGTCTAGGTGATGTAGGCTGCAGATACTTTTCCATTACACAACTCACGTTAACATAAACAGTATTATGCCACTTATAGCTCCTTCAGCACAGCTCTGGAATCAAGTGTTCAGCAGTGATTAATGACCAAGGATACACAGACCTGCTGTTGAGTCTAGGACCTCTCTAGTCTCTGCTCCTGTTCTTTCTCTCAATTTCAGCATTAGTTAATGTGGCTTCTGTGAACACAGCTTTTAGGGCAACTTGTCATGTCTGCTAACTAGCCAGCAGTTAGCAGAGCTAATGACCACTAACATCTCAGTTGTCTTCATTCCTGCTTATTATTGTGTCTTTGATGCCCTTTTGTTGCCTTGCAATTTTTTTTGTTTGTTTAGAAAAGACTGCTAAACCTGTGCTAGAACCTTTTTCAGTCCTTGCACACCGTCTAATCAGTTGGTACCCTTTGGTATGTTATGCCCAATTAAGTGATATGTGTATTAACATAAATATTTAATTCTTAAAGGAGAGATCACTTTGTCCTAAAGCTTTAATTAAATTAGATGCTTTTCAGATGATTGCCAAGATGAAGCAGTCCATTATGAATATTTGCCACTGCAGGAGATTACTGCTTGTTGAAAGACAAAAGGGTAATTTCATCTAGGATTGTTGCAAACTCTATGAGTCCTTCATACTGATAAGGGAATTCTCCCTCTTTTAACCTTGATGTGTACTGTAGTAAAGAATATGTGAATCTTTAAATTGAGTCACATCATTAAAGTAGAGATATGATGTTAGCACTGTCAAGGAAATGATAAGAATGAAAATTCATCTACATCTCAGCTAAAAAGATCAGAGTTAATACCAATTTATCAATAAAATTAAAAAGCAAAAAATATCTCATAGGTAGCTGTGAATCTTCATTGTATATCAACTGGGTTTTGAATATTTCCAATTACATAGTCTTCACCTGGCAAACTGGAGTTTTTAGGAAAACTAAATATCCTTGACACTGGGCTGCTGAGGCGCCCAAACTATAACTCCCATGAGATACCTCCATGGTAATATGGAATCCAAATGTTTCATTACCAAACCGAAATATTTCTGATATGGGGCAAAAAAGTTCTTGTATTGCAGTTTGGTCTAATTTTCTGAACAACTTCCACAGATCAGAATCTTGATTTTTTTTTTTTTTACTATGTTGTAATGTCTGTAGTCATGCTTACATCTGCCACTGAAAAGACATCTCAGAAGTTTCCTTCAAAATATAGTTCAGCTATGTACAACATAGAAGAGTAGAGAGATGTGATGTGTGAATCAAAGTTTAAATGTCCTAGTTTTCCAGGTGTTATTATCTATTCACTGTGCTTTCAAAGGAGTTCTGATCAAGAATCATGTCAGCTGTGACAAGCCAGGAAGCAAACAAGACTTGCAGTGAGAACCTGAAAAAGTCTCTCTCTGAACAGGTTTTAATATTTAAATTGGGAATGGGGAACCTGATTCTTATTTTGCCACGGGAGGAGGATTTCATCAGTAGAATCCTACCTGCTGAGATGTTGCTGCCAAACATCTTAGTGCAAGGAAATTCAAAGCACAATGGATTTTCTCTTTTTTTTTTTTTAATCTTTTTTATCCGATGAGCAGTTCTTACCTAAATGATTGGTCCACATTTGCTTCTTTGTATTTGTGGCCTAGGAAGATGCAAAAATTCAACACTCTTTGCCACCTAAGTAGGTGAATACCTTACTTGAAGTCGTATCTACCTCCTTGCTCTGCAGAGCATACTAACACAAGGAAGGATATTTAAGTCCAAAATAAACAGCTCCATATCTGAGCACAATCCTGTTGTAGGACTGGATCCTTTCAGGTTACCTGAAACATTTCCCTTCACCAATATCAGACTACTGTATTCTACTTGAACTTTTCAGCTGAATGCAGGTTGTTGTGAGGGTTTAAAAATGCAGGTTGTTGTGAGGGTTTAAAACTGTCTTTTAAAATTTTCTTCTCAAAGTTCAATCAGAGAAAGCTAAAGAATGTAAATAAGTCACTATTGGGTCTAAGAAAGCAAATAATGATGCTAAGGTTATGCCTACACAGTGGGGGAAATAGTATCTTGATTAAAATGGAAGTGAAAATCAAACACCTCACTTTCTGCAAGGATATTGAGAAGGGTTCTCTTAATCAAGTGAGATGCTCTTCTGTTCTGCTATATGTGACTGCTTAAACAGGGCTGAGAGACTTCTGTTGTTCCTGTGTCTGAGGATACACTGAAGGAACAGATTTTTGAATGTTGCTTTAGGGTCCCTGGCATGGAACAAGTCTGAAATGAATTATTTTAGATATTTGGATAATTCCATTGTTGTTTTCTTTAATAAAAACTATTTGCTGAGCAGTATATTATTGACTGTATTTATTGAGCAATAAGCAAAATTGATTTGATAATTTCTGTTATTTTTTTTACAGTCAATGATAACTGCAGAGCAAGAAAGTGGTGCAAAAGTGGCTTACATACTTTGCATGATTGAGAATTCACTCCATTTTGCTTAAAAAATTTAAGTATTTTTGAATTAGTAAGCTAGAAAAGGTAGTGTTTGTCCAAGGGATTTACCATCCACTCTCAAGGCAGCTGAAAAATCTGTCTTGAAAAATAATTTGAAAACTTAATGCATAGAGTGAGTGCTTACTGGCTTATGGAGGTTCATTATTCACTTTTCTAACTTTTTGTTGTTGTTGTTTTGTTTTGTGTGGGTTTTTTGGTTGTTGTTGGAGTTTTTTTGTTGTTGTTTTTTTTTGCTCTACTGGGGACAGTAAAAGGAGAAAAGGACTGGTGGGAGTGCAGGAGCATGAAGGTCAGCATGAAAATCAAGCTAAGAAAGGAAGAAGAAATCAGACCAGTGAAGGGAAATGCATAGTTCTTGTTATATATGTGACCAGAGAGTCAGTGTGGTGTCTGCATAAACAGCAAAGGAAAGGTGAACATTTAGAAAACATTCAAGGCTGACTTTTCAGTCTGAATTTATTGCAGTTTTAAATATCCTGGCTGAAAGGAGAGAAGTTAACAAGTCACAAAACAGACTACAATAGCATGACTGATATTTTCTTTCTGGAAAACCACCCTGATTTTGTGTAGGATTGACTTTATACATCTGGATCCACTGAAGCTGAGAGTACTGGGTAGGTAAATCCATTACCTCTCCCAGAAAGGATAAAAGGACAAACCAGTTACTCCTCTGCACTGGTTCTCAGTGGCTGCCATGAAACTGTTTCAGCCTGGGCAATGAGAGGGCTGTGAATGCTCTGAAGGCATTCCTGTTCAGTCAAGGGAAAGGGAAGCCTTAGGGGAAATAGGAGAGAGGGCTGGAGGGCACTTTGGTGGAAGCTGCCTACAAAATAGAGCAGCAGAATGCATGCACTGCGGAGAGATCGGGGAAAGCAGCACTGCTTAATGTCCTGTTTGGAAAGAGTGGACCTTGCTGCCTCATCTCTGCCCTTGCCAAGTGGCAATGATCAAGCTGAAGCAGAATTGACAGAAGCAAGACAGGGAAAACCTGTTCTTCATCTCTTGCCACATTCCTTCCACCTGCTGCACTTACCCGTGCCTGACCTTTCTAACGGGCACAAGGCTGAAGGGTAAGGCATTTGCCATGCACTCGAGGAGGTGAGCCTCACATTCCAGCAGCACAGTTTCCTCAGGGAAATTTGTGCAATAGGAACTGACCTGGGCAAGAGCAACATAGAGTAGACCCTGAATTGTGAACACAACCACATGCGAAGACTCTGCAGGGTCACTAAAAATTCTTGGACATCTACTTGGCAGCTGGTTTCAGATGTTAACTGGGTTACCCACCTTTAAAGAGTTTGCCTGCCTATAGTGTGTGAAAGGCTGCATAGGAGCTTCAGTGGGAGTGCTTTAGATGCTTCCTGCCCATGGAGGGGAAGGCACAGTGTATTCTCTGTTTTGTACCGATTTTCCTTTTATCTGCCCATGTCGTCATTCCTTTTCTTGCTGATGATGTTCAGCAAAGCATCAGCACAAAGTTGGTGCATATTCAGTGAGCTGTGCTTACTAGCTTCAGACTGACTGAAAATGCTGCTTCCCAGAGAAAATTCTGCTTCCCAGGGAAAATTCTGCACAGGAATGGCTTATGTACAAAACACACAAGCATGTGTATATTGCATGTAGCCAGTTGCAGAATCTAATGCCAACTGTCTTGCTCATGAAGGTGTATAAATATCTGAGGGGTGGGTGTCAAGAGGAGGGGGTCAGGCTCTTTTGGGTGGTTCACAGTGATAAGACAAGGAACAATGGGTTCAAACTTGAACATAGAAGATTTCAGCTCAACCTGAGGACAAACTTCTTTAGAGTGAGGGTGACAGAGCACTGGAACAGGCTGCCCAGGAGAGGTTGTTGAGTCTCCTTCTCTGGAGACTTTCCAAACCCACCTGGATGCCTTCCTGTGCAGACTACCCTCAGTGTCCTGCTCTGACAGGGGGTTTGGACCTGATGATGTCCCTTCCAACCTCTGATATACTGTGAGACTGTGCACTGTATAATCATAAAATATGGGGAAAGAATACAGTTTGCTGTGCTTTAAAAGAAAAAAAAAGAAATTTGAATTAGAACTTGAGTCTGTTGAAACAGGTGACTTGTGAGAATGATCTTGGAATCCTAATAAAATTGAGAATACAGCTCTGGGGAGAGGCAGTATTTGGGTTTTATAAACATTATTGCACATACAGATTGGCGCCAGCTTACTACACTGAAAAAGCTTTGTCAGGACAGTCTTTGCAAATAACTGCACATGCAAAGTCTTTGTTTGCAAATTTGGAATGAAAATTGAACCTTAAACAAATTTCTTCTTAGATATGTACTATAAAATATTTGATGCCCTGTATAATGCAATGAAGAAACTCAGGAAAAACACTGATTTGCCCTGACAACCTTTGTAATTTTTTTTTACAGCTACTTCTATGCTGGCCCCATGGTTCAGTATGATGTGGGTGAGATGTTTATTCTAGTAGACATGAAAACCTTGAACACAAAAAGCAGTGCTTACTAAAAATAGATCAGGTTCCCAAGGGAGAAACAGCAAAATTGCATGAGACTCATAGAAAAAGGAATAACTAAAATTGCCCAATTATTTAAACTGAGGTATTTTTCTATCAATATAAGATCTTGCTGAGCTTCCAGAACATAATTTAGAGTAGGCATTTTGCCTGCAGTTCACCATATAAATATTTTATATGATCTTCCATACTATTAGAATAATAGAGGTAGTTTTATTCAATCCACTCCTGGCAAAGCAGATGCTTGACAGAATGCATAAAACACTCAGGAAACTGTTTTTGTTGTAGTTGAAACTAGTTGGTGGAATGATTTATCTAAAGTGAGATTCCTCATTTTGGATATGGATTTGATGAGACACAATTTAAGTTTGCATTTGAAGGGTCACAAAAAAATAGTCAATGGAAATATCAACAATAGGAGGATTAAAAAAAACTTCTTAAAAGATAAGCAGGTAAAGCAAGAGTCTTGGCTGGTTAGGAGGGAAGGGAGGGGGCTCCATACCTGTGGATTGGCCTTGTAGCATCTGAAGGGGGCTACAAGAAAACTGGAGAGGGAGTTTTTAGGCTATCAGGTAGTGATAGGACTAGGGGGGAATGGAATAAAGCTGGAAGTGGGGAGATTCAGGCTGGACGTGAGGAAGAAGTTCTTCCCCATGAGAGTGGTGAGAGCCTGGAATGGGTTGTCCAGGGAGGTGGTTGAGGTCCCATCCCTGGAGGTGTTTAAGGCCAGGCTGGATGAGGCTCTGGCCAGCCTGATGTAGTGTGAGGTGTCCCTGGCCATAGCAGGGGGGATGGAACTAGATGATCCTTGTGGTCCCTTCCAACCTTGACTGATTCTATGATTCTTTGATTCTTTGAGTTGGACTTAGTGAAAACTGTGACTACAAATAAATGAAGTTGAATACACCTTTGAACAGCAGTTGCCAGCATAGGAGCTAAGAGCCTTAATGGAGGGCATGCAAGAGCTGGGCTTTCTGCATAAAGGTGACAGAAAGTGTCTTGTAACTCAGCAGGGATGAGGAAGTTTGTTTTGGGTTTGGCTGAGCTGGAGTTAATTCTCCTCAGACCATCCTTCTAAATGCTGTGTTTTGCAGCAGTAGTTGATAACACAGCAGCGTTTTGGCTACTGTTAAATAAGTATCACTGTCCCAAGAGTGTGCTGAGTTGTGGGCAAGATCTTGGGAGGGGACACAGCTGAGCCAGCTGACCCAGACTTGCCAAGGAGGTATTCCATGCCATATGACATCAGCTCAGATATAAGAATGAAGTGAAAGAAGGAAGTGAGGGATTCATCCATGGAATTTATCCTCCTAAGTAAGCACCAAGTTTAGAGAGCCCTGCTGCCTGAGACCTACCATTGTCCTGCTGATGAAAAGCAGAGACTAACATCTGTCTCTCTCTGCTTTTGCTTCTGCTCAGTCTATTGCCTTTGCTTATTATTGTTATTAAATTTCTTCTATCTTATTACTGGCTTTTGTTGTTGTGTTTATTTAAGAGGGGGAATGATAGAGCAGCTTTGGTGGGCATCTGGCCCCTAGGCCAGGTCCAAAGCACCACAAAGTTCCAAATTTTGTAGAATTTTTCCTAAATACACGTTCTTTGGAGTGTATTTGAATATCTCATGTGACAGTCATTGCCTCTCTTATTGTTTACCTGCAGCACATGTTTCAGTTGCCTGTAGCTGATATACTCTGAGTACACTCCTCGGGTCTGAGGTGGTTATTTGGGTATCATAGGAGTTAGAGTAGGTGGTCCAGATATTACTTCTTTACCTTCCATTCTTCAAAGTGGAAGGGGCATGAATACTGATTGAGGCAGAGTTTAGTCATAATAATGGGATTGTTTCTAAAATCCCATGGGACATGTTTGACTCTGTCCTCTTTTCCCCTGAGGTTACCATTCCTAAAGCTGTTCTGCATAGTGAATGATAAAAGGATGATAATTTGTTGTATGCATTTTGGTGTGTGATATTCTATGTCATTCCTAGAATCATAGAATTGTTAGGGTTGGAAGGGACCTCAAGGATCATCTAGTTCCAACCTCCCCACCTTGGGAAGGGACACCTCACACTACATTAGGTTGCTCAGAGCCACATCCAGCCTGGCCTTAAAGACCCCCAGGGATGAGGCTTCCACCACTTCCCTGGGCAACCTGTTCCAGTGTCTCACCACCTTCATGGTGAAGAACATCTTCCTAACATCCAGTCTGAATTTACCCATTTCTATTTTTGTTCTATTCCCCCCACTCCTGTCATTACCTGGCACCCTAAAAAGTCCAGCACTCTTCCATTTACTTACACTTTGCTCTTCATACTTATTGTAGCTTTTATTGATGTGTTTGATAACATGGCATCAGCTGCAAGGCAAAAACATTCACTTGTTTGGGGTTTTGTTAAACTTTTCAGAACAAATTAAAAAAAAAAACTTCACCAGCCCCTGGATGGACAGGCTTGAGTTGGAAATTTATATGTGTGTAATAAATATTATAATGCAGATAAACCAGACAGGATAAAAGGAAATTTGTAATGAGGGGCTGCTCTGGCATTATTACTCTGCCTCGTGCAGACTGTGTAATGAATCATCCCACATTGCCACAAGGACTGCTGCTGCTGAGCTCTGCCAGCAAGTGGGACAATAAAAAAATGTGAGTATGGATGGAGGGGAGGGCACAGGCAAGGGATTAGGAAAGGGACAAAGAAAGAACAGCTATTTAAAACTGGACATCTCAAGCCTCACCAGTAGTTCATGCTATATACAGCTCAGGCAATGCATGGGGTAAATCATTTCATATGCTCCCTGAAATGTAATTTGCTTCCATAGCCAAGCATGACAAAAGTTTCACAGAATTGCAGTAGGCAAAGAACTCTTCTAGGATAGTTAATTCAGGGCTTGTGAGTTTGCTGAGCCATCTTGTCAGAACATTAAATAATCATGCAGTGTCATGAGGGAATATCTAATTATGAACCAAAATTCTCAAGGGTGTGAGTACCTGTTACAATGTGACAAAAGTCTTAATTCCCAACGACAAGAATGGCAGCGTAGGATGTTCCCAGCAGGCATTTAATACTCTTGTGCCCTTACTTCATTTGGTTGGGGCTAAATCCAGGCTAGTCAGGTGAAGCAACAGTAATCAATCAAGACAAGATAATGACAAAAAGGGTTACACCCCAGCAGGAATTTTAAAGCTTGCAGACAAGTGTGTGTGGTGTGAAGCCCTTGCAAGCATTAGGGCTAGATTTAAGGGTGCATTAGGAGTTAAATTTGTGCCTTAGAGAAAGATCTACCTGTGCTTATCCCAAGATTTGTAAAATGCAGTATGAATCCTTTATCAGCCTGGGGGGTGTCATCCTGTGGCAATAAGTAATGTAATTCCCATCCTTGGTTCGGTCCCAAGGACTTCAGTGATTTTGATAACCTCAGGAGCACTGCTCACTTTACAAAGGCAGATGACATTTCACCCTGTGCTTGAGTAGAGTCATTTCAGGGAAATAATATGTGTGCTGAAATTCTTTAAGTGGCATTCTCGGTGTGACTAAAGGGACAGAACAAAATTTGAGGTGGACAGGTGGAGATTTACCAGTAAGACTTTTTTTTCCTTCTTATATACCTGCAGCTATATAAAGAATGTTAGACTCAATCAGAAGACAATGGACATAGAATCATAAGGGACCACAAGGATCATCTAGTTCCAACCCCCCTGCCATGGCCAGGGACACCTCACACTACATCAGGCTGGCCAGAGCCTCATCCAGCCTGGCCTTAAACACCTCCAGGGATGGGGCCTCAACCACCTCCCTGGACAACCCATTCCAGGCTCTCACCACTCTCATGGGGAAGAACTTCTTCCTCAAAACCAGTCTGAATCTCCCCACTTCCAGCTTTATTCCATTCCCTCTAGTCCTATCACTATCTGATATCCTAAAAAGTCCCTCCCCAGTTTTGTGCTTTGGCTTGTGGTACTTCTCGGAGGCAGAGATGAAGGCAGAAATCATGATCTTTTTTTTTCCTTTTTTCCTTTTTTAAGTGAAAAGAAGTGTTAGAAAAGGAGTAAATGAGAAATTAGCACGGCATGACGTTAAGCACTTTTGGAAGAATGAAAAGTTGAAATCAATCTCTGTGTTGTCAGGCTCTTAAGTAAGGGATGATGCATTAGACTACCTGATTTTAACTGATTTCCTGGGAAACCAGAGCTGCTGTGCTGTTTCTTGAATGGAATTACTGGTTCCATTTAAAGAGAGATGCAAAGTGCACAAATCATTCTGGAAGAGATCAGCATAAGTGGTTCCTGTATCATGAGTAATGTTTACTGGAAGAAATCAAATTACTGTTACATAGACCATCTGTTTTCCTTACATGCAATCATGTAAGCATTTTAGGACAAGCCATCCTTTTTAATCTATTGTAAATCTCTGATGAGAAAGCACTTTGTTCTATAATAAAATCTTTTCCTTTTCTTTTTTTTTGTTTTAATAAATGTAAGAGTTTTAAATACCTATTTCCTCTGCATAACAGTAGTATGCATATTGTTCATAATACACAGAGTAGGGCTGTATAGCATTAGTTATTATCTGTCAAGAACTTAATTTGAGGGCTTTTTGGGTCGACATTTTTTTTGCTGTTTGTTGGATCTGCCACTCATTTGTGTTCATCTATCATAGCAAATAACATAATGATCCATTTATAGCCTGGTCAGTTGCCTCCACATTCAGTCAATGCAGTATGTAAGGTCTCTCTCTTGTAGTATGCCTACTGTGATAAAAATGAATATTTGGGAATATGATTGTCCATTGTCTAAATGGAAAGATTGAATTAAAAAAGGCATGGCTCGTTGGAAAATGACTCTATGAAATGACATCAAATTAATAGGCACTTGCAGCCCAGCAGGCTGCATCAAAAGAAGTGTGATCATCAAGATGAGGGAGGGCATTCCCCTCCTCTGCTCTGCTCCCATGAGACCTAGAGTACCCCAGCACAAGGAGGACAGTAAATGGCTGGAGTGGGTCCAGAGGAGGGCCACGAAGATGATCAGAGGGCTGGAGCACCTCCCTGTGGGGACAGGCTGCAAGAATTGGGACTGTTCAGCTTGGAGAAAAGGTGGCTACAGGGAGACCTTCTAGCAGCCTTCCATTACCTGAAGGGGGCCTATAAAAAAAAACAGGAAAGACTTTTTACAAGGGCATGTAGTGATAGAACAGGAAGAATGGACTGAAGCTTGAGGAGAAACTCTTTCCAGTAAGGGTGATGAGACAATGGAAGAGGTTGCCCAGGAGGACAGTAGATGCCCCCACCCTGGAGGTGTTCAAGGCCAGGTTGGATGAGGCCTTGAGCAATCTGGTCTAGTGGAGGGTGTCCCTGCCCATGGCAGAGGGCTTGTAACTAAATGATATTTAATGTTTCTTCCAAGCCTTCCCTTCCAAGCCAAACCATTCAATGAAGCTATGAAGTCAGTGACAGAATGTCACTTCCTGCTTAAGGGTAGCACTGTCATAGGTGTATCTAGTCCTGTTTGGTTTAGTGACTGCTTAATGGAGTCTGCCATTTGGATTTTTAGCATTTCTGTCATCATCTCTGATTTGTGTGTTGTCTTCACATGCACACAGAATCATACAACACCTTGTACTGGATGAGACAGATCATCTAATCCAGCCCCCCTGCCATGGGTAGGGATGCCTCTCAACTAAACCAGGTTACTCAAGGCCCCATCCAATCTGGCCTTGAACATCTCCAGGAAGGGGACACTCACAACCTCTCTGAACAATCTATTCCAGAGTCTTGTAGTGAAGAATTTCTTCCTAAGATCCAATCTAAACCTATTCTCCTTCAACTTTATTCCATTTTCCCTTGTCCTTGGACACTCTTGTAAAATGTCCCTCTCCAGCATTCCTGTAGGTTACCTTCAGGTATTGGAAGGCAGCTATAAGGTCCCCTCAGAATCTTCTCTTCTCCAGGCTGAACAATCCGAATTCCTTTAGCCTATCCTCACAGCAGAGGTGTTCCAGCCCTTGGATCATCTTTGTGGCCCTCCTCTGGACTTGTCTCTCTTACAGTGGGGACACCAGAACTGGACACAGTATTCAAGGTGGGGTCTCATCCATCACAGGTTGCTTTTGAATTCAGAGGTAGCTGAAGGTCCACATATGAAGCAAAGTCTCTTCTGGCTTCAGAAGCAGCTGTGTGTGTGACGTTGAACTGCATTGTATCAAATGCCTCTGAAAGGAAAGAAAGGAACCAGAGCTGTAAGTGACACAAGTGGACACATCCTGGGAAGGTTGGCTGTCATCCTCAATGACGTGGGGAAGACTGAACTTCATTTTTTCAGACATGCAGAAATCAGTGGTATTTTGCCTTAATAATTAAGCTCCTTTCTCAGGCTTGAAAAGTGATAAATTCTTGCCTTTTCTTGGATAAAGGTGAAGAAGCAAAAATGGAGAAACAGATGAAGCATACACCTGGGAAAATGATAGCTTTTACACTCTGGTGCCATCCCATGGTATAGTGAAAATTTTGTGCCCAGGGAAACATCAGCTGAAACGAAAGACCCCCAAAAATACTTTTGTGAAGCATGGACTCAAGATCCCCATGTCCCATCTGTTCACACTTATTAAGTTGTGAACTGATGGGATGTGGCACAGGGAGAGCTGCCCACTGCATTGTGCTAATTAATCCTAGCACCTATGTAGACTTGGAGCTTACATAAATCAGTCAAGAATCTGAAGAGAACGTGGTTGTCAGTTAATCTTCCGTCAGTCTACTTTAAATCAGTAAAAGGAAAAAGGCAGGGGAAAAAAAATGAATGGCTTATAAAGTCATATAAGTGACAGTGAAAAACAATGTAAAAAGTGCAGTTAGTAGTGGTCTAACAGTTCTACCCCATTCACAGTATTTTCTATTTTAATTCAGCATCTCTTGTCTCGGAAAAGGATAAGAAATAGATTGTTATGTTGGGTTTTTCCATGTTCTTTTCTTTTTTATTTCAATCCTTCTTTTACTCATAGAATCATAAGAATGGTAGGAGTTGGAATGGGCCTCCAGAGGTCAAGTCCAATCCCCCTCCCAAAGCAGGATCATTTAGGGCAGGTCACACAGGAGTGCATCTAGACAGGTGTTTAAAGTCTCCAGAGAAGGACACTCCACAACCTCTCTGGGCAGCCTGTTCCAGAACTCCTTCACCCTTACAGTAAAAAATTCTTTCCTCAGTTGAGGTGGAACTTCTTGTGTTCCTTTTTGTCTCCACTGCCCCTCATCCTGTCACATCCTATCACTGAAAAGATACTTCCCCTATTCAGAGTGAGGAAAACTGCAGGCAAATTACATATTTCACAGAACTACACAGAATCACGGAATCAGGCTGGTTAGAACAGACCTCTAGAGGGCTTCTGCTGGTACATTGGCCAGCAAAGAAAGGTTAAAGAAAGCATTCCTCTTCTGAGGAGTGAGAATGGAGAGCTGGTGTCAACAGATGAGAAGACTGAGCTACTCAATAAGTTTTTTGCCTCAGTCTTCACTGGCAATCTTGCTCTGTCCCCCTCCCAAGTCGATGGACCTCTAGGTGCAGACCAGTGGGGTAAAATCTCTCCCACCATTGGGGAAGATCAAGTTCAGGACCACCTGAGGAACCTCCACATGCTCCTGTTATTGGGCATCACCAAGCAGAGCCTGGCTCCATCCTTTTGGCACTCACCCTTTATGTATTTACAAACATTCATATAAACATTGTATATATAAAAAACTATATATATATATATAAAATAACATCATACACACACACACATATATAAATAATATTAACATAAACGTGAATGATCTGTTTTTATCACAGTATCACACAGTATATCTGAGGTTGGAAAGGACCTCAAGAGACCATTGGGTCCAACCCCCATGCCAGAACAGGATCACTTAGGGTAGTCTGCACAGGAATGCATCCAGGTGGGTTTGGAAAGTCTCCAGAGAAGGAGACTCCACAACCCCCCTGGGCAGCCTGCTCAGTGCTCTGTCACCCTCACTGGAAAGAAGTTTCTCCTATGTTGAGATGAAATCTTCTATGTCCAAGTTTGAACCCATTGTTCCTTGTCTTATCACTGGGAACCACACAAAAGAGCCTGGCCCCCTCCACTTGACACCCACCCCTCATATATTGATAGACATTGATCAGATCCCCACTCAGTCTTTTTTTCTCAAGACTAAATAGCCCCAGGGATCTCAGTCTCTCTTCACAGGGCAGAAAGATATCCAAGAAAGATATATTAAAGTATTTACTATTGTGATAGAAGTGTTCTGAGAAGAGTAAATACTAACACTGCTGCTTGGAAATTATCATATTTTTATTATGAACACACAATTCAGCAAAATTGCTTAGTTTGCTTAGTAGTAAAAAGAGTGGCAAGCTATGAATAACTGTTGTCATAGTTACGTGATCAGTTAGAGTGAATATCTTAAAATAAAAGTCCAGAACTCCTGACTTCATTTTAAGTGCAGTAAGGAGAGAATGTTGCTGTTTATTTTAAGGGTTTCCTGTGTCTGCAGTGATGATTACAGTGAAGTGAGAATTGATGACAAGGTGCCACATAGGAGACTTTATTTATAGTAGTTTTATAACTGATCTGGAGTGAGACGATAGTTTTTGGTACACATGACCTTTAAGGAAAAAAAAAAATAAATCTCTGAAGACAAGTTTCCAATTGCAGCTCCAAAATTACCTTTACTGAAAGCCCTTTTTATTTTAGACTGTGTGAAGCAATTTGAATAATTGTCTCTTGTTGGTTGGTTTCTTTTTGTTGTTGTTGTTTTGTTCCGTTTTTTAATTATTTCAATCTCTTAGCTCTTCAGTTGACAGATCAGAAAAAATATTCAGAGGAGTTCAGAAATTTTCAAAGCTAGGCAGTTGCCCATTTCTGTGTTTAATTAGTTGCCCATTTCTGTGTTTAATTAGTTGCCCATTTCTGTGTTTAATAATGTTCTTCAGTGGAATAGCTGGCTGAACATGAGCCAGCACAGTGTCCAGGTGGCCAAGAAGACCGATGTCACCCTGCCCTGCATCAGGAATAGTGTGGCCAGCAGGAGCAGGGAAGTCATTCTGCCCTGTGCTCAGCACTGGTTAGGCCACTCCTTGAGTACTGTGTCCACTTCTAGGCTCATCAGTTTAAGAAGGACATTGAGATACTTGAACAAGTCCAGAGAAGGGCAATGAGGCTGCTGAGAGGTCTGGAGCACATCCCTGTGAGGAGAGGCTGAGGGAGCTGGGGGTGTTTAGCCTGGAGAAGAGGAGGCTCAGGGGAGACCTCATTGCTGTCTACAACTACCTGAAGGGAGGTTGTAGCCAGGTGGGGGTTGGTCTCTTCTCCCAGGCAACCAGCAGAACAAGAGGACACAGTCTCAGGCTGCACCAGGCAAAGTTTAGGCTTGAGGTGAGGAGAAAGTTCTTCACAGAGAGAGTTGTTAAATGTTGAAATGTGCTGCCCAGGAAGGTGGTGGAGTCACCATCCCTGGAGGTGTTCAAAAAATGATTGGATGTGGCACCTGAAGCCATGGTTTAGTTGTCATGAGGTGCTGGGTTATAGGTTGGACTTGATGATCTCTGAGGTCTTTCCCAACCTGGCTGATTCTGTGATTCTGTGAATACCTTTGAGGGTCTCCATGTTGCTTTTCTTTGTTTGAACCATAGCAGCCCAGCACTTGTAGAGGATGAGATTCATGTTTGTGTTCCGAATTCTCCTCTTCTGCTTCTCTACCAGATGCAATAATTTTCTGAAGGAAGTGGAGCAGAAAAGTGCCATAGATGATTACCATGCTTGACTTTGAACTGATCTCCTACAGCTCATTTTGATGGTACAGGGAGGAAAAGAGGGAAACAAAAATGCTTGGTCACTATGATGAAACATCTACAGGTATTAAAAAAAATCCACAAAACCAACAACTGATTTTGAAGGAAGACATTCTGGGTTGAAAAACTGCTAGGAAAAAAAAAACAGTTTAGAGAAGATAGAGGGAAATAACTGCATAGAATGATGGGATTGAGTTAATCCTTTCAGAGTGGATCATGATCATTGCTGTAGTAACAGAAAAAGGGACAGAAACCTCACAAATAAATGCATTTGACACTAAGGAAAGAAAAGCTGATTTGAAATGTGCTTTGTTAAGTAGAATAATTGATTGCTATAAGATATTATTGAATAAAACACTGGAAATTCCTCACACATTATTTCTTTACACGGTATGAAAGATTCTGGCACTTGCTAAGGAATAGTCCCCCCATGACACCTATTTGGTAACTCTCTGTTGTGTTTTTTATTCTTCAGTATTGGCTATTGTTGATGACAGAAGGTAGGATCTAGAATTATAGTGTGGTTAGAAATGGTTGTTGCAGTGCCCTGATATGCCACTTTTGGTCTCTATATCCTCTCTGTCACAGGAAACAATCACACCCAGAGCAAGAAATGTAAATTCACTCAGCTGTCACATATCTCTGAGGGATCTGATGTGTGAGTGGACTAGAGAAAGGAAACAGCTCCAAAGACCTATAGATCACCTTGCTGGCAGAGTGAGTAAATGTCTGAGCACCTCAGTCCTGTGTTGTCAGGTACTATGGAGCAATCCTGCCTCGGGCACTCACTTCCAGTCATTTTTGAGGAAATGATTATAAAAATGTCACCTGCTTCCAGCTCTTTGACACTAGTGCTCCAACTGTGTTCAGAAGTGCTAAGCCAGGCACCTCCTATATTTTCAGTCTCAGCATTGAACATGGATTTAGCAGAACAGGCAGTTCTGAGTCATGCTCCGTTGTGTTTGGGTTTTTTTTTTTATTATTTTATTTTAAGTTAGGCTGTTAAAGCCCTTTTCAAATCAGGTGGGTGAAACAAGTATCTTTTATCAAATTAATCCAAAATCCTTTTGATTCAAAAGGAGATCCAAAAGAGGAAGGAAAGGAAGAAAACTCATTTTCCCAGTGCTGACCATACTTAGACTCCTAGAGATCTGGGCCTGTGTCCCTGGCTTTCTCTAGGCAGTTTTCCTGCTTCTAATACAATGGGAAAATTTACTTAGATGAGAAGAAAGCCAACTTATGTGATAGCCAGAATCTAATTATATGATTCCTTTTTCTTTCTGGGTTTGCCTGTTCCAAAGACCAGAAACCATAGCAGTCTGGAGCATTTCTTCCAGTTTACAGCAGTAGATATCCAAATCCTAGGATCATAGAATTATAGATTTGTTTTGGTTGGAAAGGACCTCCAAGGTTATCGGTTCCAACTGTTGAACCTAACACCACCATGGGCCACATCCCAAAGTGCCACATCTGTACTTATATTGAACACCTCCATGGAGAATGACTCCAGTCCCTGAGCAGTCTATTCCTGTGCCTGACCACCTTTTCAGTAAAATCTTTTCCTGGTATCCAATCTAAACCTCCCCTGGCACAATCTGAGGCCCTTTAATCTTGTTCAAACACTTTATACTAGGAAAAAGAGACCAGCATCCACTTCACTAGACCTTCCTTTCAGGAGCCTTCTCTTCTTGAGTCTAAACAGTTCCAGTTCCCTCAGACACTCCTCTTAAGATTTGTTCTCTAGGCCCTTCAGCAGCTTTGTTGCCCTTCTCTGGACATGCTCTAGCAACTCAGTGTCCTTCATGTAGTAAGGCATCCAAAACTGAACACAGTATTCCAGGTGTGGCCTCACCAGTACCAAGTACAGGTGCACAGTCACTTCCCTACTTCTGCTGGCCATATTGGTTTTGATATAGGTCAGGATGCTGTTGATCTTCTTGGCCACCTGAGCACACTGCTGGCTCCTTTTCTGACAGGCAACTTTCCAGCCACTCTCCCCCAAGCCTGTAGTGTTGTCTGGGGTTGTTGAGACCCAAATGCAGGACCTGGCACTTGTCCTTGCAAAACCTCATACAACTGACCTCAGCTCATCAATCCAGCCTGTTGAGATCCCTCTGTAGAACCTTCCTATCTCAGAGTAGATCAACAGTCCCACCCAATTTGGTGTCACCTGCAAATTTACTGAGGGTGCACTCAATCCCCTCTTCCAGATAGCTGATACTAAACAAGGCTGAGCTCTGAAGAACACCAATTGTGACCAGCTGCCAACTGGATTTAACTCCTTTCATCACCACTCTTTTGGCTTGACCAGAATGCAACCACCCATCCGAACCATGAGCATTCTGTTGCTCCAGGAGGATGCTGTGGGATGCAGTGTCAAATGAGTTTCTAAAGCCCAGGCAAACACCACCCACAGCCTTTCTCTCATTCACTAAATGGGTCACCTTGTAGAAGGAGATCACATTCACCAAGCCCTTCATGAACCCCTGCTGACTGGGCCTGATCACCTGGTTGCCTTGAACATGCTGCATAATGGCACTTAAGATGATCTGCTCCATGACCTTCCCAGTACCAAGGTCTAAGTTACAATCTGTAGTGTCCTGGGTCCTCCTTCTGGACTTCCTTGTAGGTGAGTGACACAATTGCCAGTCTCTTGTCTGCTGCAACCTCCTCAGTCATCCAGGACTCCTGGTAAATGATGGAAAGTGGCTTGGGGAGCAAATAACAGCAAATGATGAATTACTAATATGTCAGAAAATCCAAACAAAACCTGAAGATTACCTCAGAGTCCTTCATTTGGTGGTTCATATCTCTACAAAAGACATAATGAAAATGTTGCCTTTCTCCACTGGGATGGCTGAAACTCCCACTGGATGTCTGCTTCCCCACTGTATTTGGTCTTGTCCATTTCTAAATCCTAAGCACTGGCAAGGCCCTGTCTGCTTCTGTCTTCTGTGATGGCGCACTGAATGAACTGAAGGAGGAAGGCAAACTCGTCTTCCCTGCAACCCAGGCCCAGTGGACACTTTTCCAAAAAATGACTGAGAGGGGATCTGATCAATGTCTATCAATATGTGAGGGGTGGGTGTTAAGTGGAGGGGGCCAGGCTCTTTTGTGTGGTTCACAGTGATAAGACAAGGAACAATGGATTCAAACTTGAACATAGAAGATTTCAGCTCAACAGGAGGAGAAACTTCTTTCCAGTGAGGGTGACAGAGCACTGGAACAGGCTGTCCAGAGGGTTGTGGAGTCTCCTTCTATGGAGAATTCCCAAACCCACCTGGATGCATTCCTGTGCAGACTACCCTAAGTGATCCTGCTCTGTCAGAGGGGTTGGACCTGATGATCTTTTGAGGTCCCTTCTAATCCCTGACATACTGTGATACTGTGATAGAGCAGCTGAACTATGGTTCCAGCTAGGAACGTTAAGGCAGTTTGTCAGAGCCTGCAACATGACAGAAGAAAACCAAGCACAACACAACCAAGCCAACAGCTCTCTGATATACAATGCAATATCTAGCAGTGTAATAATGCTTTTACAATTGCTAGTAGATGATGTGTTTAGTGTAATATTTGACTCTCTTTCTTAGCATACAAGCAATGTTTACAGAATCAGAGAATCAACCAGGTTGGAAAAGATCTCAGAGATCAACTCCAACCTATTACCTAACACCTAACACCTCATAACAGCTGAACTATGGCTCCAAGTACCACATCCAATCTTTTTTTTTTTTTAACACCTCCAGGGATGGTGACTCCACCACCTCTCTGGGCAGCACATTCCAATGGCAAATTACTCTTTCTGTGAAGAACTTTCTCCTCACCTCAAGCCTAAACTTCCCTGGTGCAGTTTGAGTCTGCCCTCTTGTTCTGCCACTGTCTGCCTGGGAGAAGAGACCAACCCTCACCTGTCTACAACCTCCTTTCAGGTAGTTGTAGAGAGCAACGAGGTCTCCCCTTAGCCTTCTCTTCTCCAGACTAAACAACCCCATTTTGATGAAAGTCTGCTTTTGATGAAAGTCTGCTTTTTCCTACTGCACTTCCTTTGATAGGATCTGTGTAAATATCTATGTAAATATGTCTGGACTTTGCTTTTCTCTCCAGCAGAAGAAGGAAATTTTTGCTAATTATTTGGTTTTGGTTGGGTTTTGTTGCTTTGCTTGGTTTTCAACATAATTAATAATGTAAATTTAATTAAAATTTAATGTATAATCTTGTTACTGCAGTGATTTATGGTTTACATCCTTTGGTCTAAGTAATACAGTACCTTTTCCTTCACTGTTGCTAGTGTCTGTAATCTTATGGTAAGGAAATTTATCACAAGGACAACATTTTCATCCTGAGCTGCAAGGTAAGGAGTAAATTTAAATCAACGCATGGAAGATGCAGTATACTTCCCACTGCAGTTGGTGGGAGAATTGTGAAGCATTTACAGTGCTGGGCCAGAAATGCTTTCTGTGTAAGAACAAAGAGCAGGATGTAGTCTCTGAACTTCTCTGCTGTCATATTTAGGGCTGAAGCAGGTGTCTTCAGCAGCCTGTCACAGGAAGGCTCAATAAAGACAGGAGGCTGGGACACACAATCTCCCTCTGTAGTGCATGCCTGAATTGGGTGGAAACCTGCAAACACAGCAGAAACTGCCTTGAAATAGCCCATAGGAAGGGCTGAGTAGAGCCCAGTGCCTATAAGCTGCAGAGTCCAGGATCCTCCTCAGAGGTAGGTGCCCACAGCAGGGCTGTTTTAAAAAGACTCCTCAGGCTTGGTGGTCATCATTGCAGCCTGACAGATATGTGGCATTGCTTTATATGCAACTGAGGGCTTTCCCTCCTTCTCAAGCTACCCAGTCTCTGGGCTGTGCTATCATCTCCCAAGGCTTTCTGCCAGATGCATGAAATCTGCAGCTTTTCTCTAGCAGGGTTGGAGAGGAACTAGTGGATTGCTTTCCATTGCTGTTTCCCAGACAAGCTCGTAGTTCTGCTGGAAGGCAGGCATCCAGGCTGCCTCAGGGTGGGGAAAGCCTGGGAATGAGATCCCTCTCTCTCAAGAGAGTGCTCCAGCAGTGTTCTTGTGTAATCCAGTATGCTACCTCTTTCAGCTGAGGGTTTGAAAATAAGGGTGTTTTCTGAGAAGGGCAAATCTGCCTATGCTTGTTGGGTGTATCCTTTGCAGATCTGATATTTCGGGGCTTAGGTGTTGTTTCAGTGTCACAGTGGTTCCTGAATTTCAGCAGCTCATTAATGAGGTGGAGTTTGTGAGACTTCAAAGGCAGAGTAAGACATGAGCTTCAAAAGCCACTGATCAAGTATTTGGTGTTATTTTTTCATATTTAGCCATATACATTTCTGTGTGGTCCAAATTTCCTCGTCACCAGGAACTCAAAGGAAAAAAAAATCTTTTACCATGTTACCATCTTTTACTATGTTACTAAAATTCTCCTCTTCAGAGTAATTTCACAAAAGAAGTGCTGCTCTTTCCCAGTCTATTGCTGGATGAAATAGCTTGGGGTTTATTTCTGGATGGGAGTTTGAATTCACACTCATGTTAACATCACCTGTTGATGGAAAACTGAGCAGAAAAAAAAAATGTTGTCTTCAGTGGTTTGACCTAAGTATGGTATATAGATACAACTATTGCAGTTCACAGTAACATTAAATACACTTTATTTATGCTCTGTTGAAGGTATTGTAATTTACTTTCTTCATACTATTGTATAAATATACAATATATTGTAAACATATTACCTGAAAGGATGTTGAGGAGAGGCTGGTACTGGTCTCATCTCACAGGTAATAAGTGATAGAACAAGAGGGAACAGCCTCAAACCCTGGATGTGTTTAAAGGTGGTTTGGATGTGGTGTTTGGGGATATAGATTAGGAGGAACCTTGTAGAGTAGGGTTAGTGGTTGGACTTGGTGATCCTGAGGGTCTTTTCTAACCTTAATGTTTCTGTGATTCTGTGTGATTCTGTATAATCTTAGTGTGTTTCTTCTTACTCTTTGTGCCACTGAAAATATTTGGACCATTATTTTTGCTTTTTAATCCTCTGCAACAATTACAGTAGACAATTCTGAGAAGTACACAGAATTATACCAGCATACAAGAGTGTAAATGTGACTTTCTGTTTTGTATGTCTCTGTCTTTTTGGTGAGTTTTTAATTGCCCTAATATTTTTCAGCTATTGTATCTTTTTGTTTTTTCTTTTACTGTCATTTATTTATTGCTTTGGGTTGCTTTTGATTTGGGATTCGTTTGTTTCTTTGGTTTTTTGTTGGTAACTAACAAGAACATGCTGTTCCAGGAAGTTGTAAGAAATCATAACTCTGGTAAGGCCTTTTAAAATATTTTTTTTTGAGGATGATATTGCTACTTTTTGAGCAAAGGTGTGTTTGCTTTTAAGGAAGGGTTTGTTTGCATGAAATTAGTGATTTTCCTTGAATGGCAATAGCTAGTTTAAGGTATAGCAATCTGCATGAGAAATTCCTGTTACTCTACTCAGTCAGCAGACCTCTAACTGGCAGCCTGGGATTTCCCCTGCCATCACAGTGCCCCTTTGAATCAGAGGTTCCTCAAAGTTGCCTTACAGCCATCTTCAGCTCTGGGTGGCTTAATTAATGTTTGCTCATTACCTCTTCTTTAGAATAATGATTAAATATGTGCACAAATCCAAGCACTACCATGTTGTGCCCTCTTATTCACCTCTTGCCATTGTTCAAAGTCACTTGCTGAAACTCATTTCATGAGTACAAAAAATAAATGTAGTATTGGCTACCCTTTAGGGCGGTTGACATTTCTAGTCTTGCACTGTGAAATGCAGAGGTAGGACACCTCACAGCCAGGTGAATAATTGCTGTGATTTCAGTGGGCTTCCTTGAGCAAGTTTAAAGAGTGCAGCAGAATCATAGAATCAACAAGGTTGGAAAAGACCTCAGAGATCATCAAGTCCAACCTATCACCCAGCACCTCATGACTAACTAAACCACGGCTTCAAGTGCTACATCCAGTCCTTTTTTGAACACCTCCAGGGATGGTGACTCCACCACCTCCCTGGGCAGCACATTCCAGTGGCAGATCACTCTTTCTGGGAAGAACTTCCCCCTCACCTCCAGCCTAAACTTCCCCTGCTGCATCTTGAGACTGTGTCCTCTTGTTCTGTCACTGGTTGCCTGGGAGAAGAGACCAACCCCCACCTGTCTACAACCTCCTCTTTCTCTATTTGCCTTTCTCATGAGAACTTTTCAGAAGAGCATTGCTGTGTCCTGTCATCCATAAAGTTGTGCCTTGTATGATCTTAGAAGTCAATAATTTGTAATTTGTAAGCATAATATGCATTCTTATTGTTTGACAACACTCTGTGGTGGATTTTTTTTCTTTCTCATTTATCAGACCAAGGCCTTCTTTACACAGTGAAATGAGCAGATTTTGCTGCTTCTGAGCCATAGAACCCAGCATGTTGCTTCATTTGAGCTTGAGAATTACTACTTTTTTAGTGCTTATGATCAAAAGTGTTAGCAAGACCCCTGGGCAAAAGCTTTGCTGGAATGAAATGGTGTGGGTTATTTGAAGTCAGCTGGTTGAGCCTTTCTAACACACAGCAGAAGGGAAAGTCCATATGCTGATGGACTGTACTGCAGCAATTACCTGTGTGCTACTGTCATATGAAAGAGCACAAGTCTGCAAGCAGAGTATTTTTTCTGTCATCTGTCTGACTCTCTAGATGCTGTTGGACTCTCTCTGCTGGACTCTCTAGGTGGGGCATTATTACATATTTAAAGCTAAGAGACAAGACAGACATTTCCATGGACTGAAATCGTGCAAATTTTGAGGCCCATAGTGTAGGATACAAAAATTACAGTGCAGATTCTCCAGAATGCAAGCTAGAAATAGAAACTTTGAGTTGGACTTATTGGACCAACTTATTGGTTGGACTTGGTGATCCTGAGGGTCTTTTCTACCTTAATGTTTCTGTGATTCTGTGTGATTCTGTATAATCTTAGTATGTTTCTTCTTACTCTTTGTGTCACTGAAAATATTTGGACCATTATTTTTTCTTTTTAATCCTCTGCAACAATTACAGTAGAAACTTCTCAGAAGTTCACAGAATTATAGCAGGATACAAGAGTGTAAAAGTGACTTTCTGTTTTGTATGTCTCTGTCTTTTTGGTTGCCATAATATTGCCCTAATATTTTTCAGCTATTTTGTTGTCGTTTGGTTGGTTTGTTGGTTCGTTGGGTTTTTTGGTTGGGTTTTTTTTTCTGTAATTTCTTTAGGTTGCTTTTGATTTGGGATTTGGTTGGTTAGTTGGTTTTTTTGTTGGTGACTAACAAGAACAAGCTGTTCCAGGAGGTTGTAAGAAATCACAACTCTGGTAAGGCCTTCTAAAATATGCCTTTTTAGCATGCAACTGTTTCTCCAGAAAGCATGAGAAAAACCTGCTTTCTCTAGACCACAAGGAAGAATAAATACAAGGGAAGTGGTGCTTGTTCTCTAAGATGCCTGTGCCTGCTATGCATTGCTGAATAGCAGGGGCAAGCAGCTAGGAAGAGTTGGTTCAATAAGTTTACACAGAAAAGAGTTAGCATCGTGATGTCAATGCTTGTGCAAATTTTTATTGCCTACTTACACCACAAGAACCTCAAGCCACTAAAGGCCTCACAGGAAGATGGTTTTTCTGAGAGAGGATTGTGTCTTTTATGATCACTGAGTTCTCTAGGAACTTCGATAAGCATTACATAAAGCGTCTGGCAGAAGCAGCACATCTGCAATTTGATTTGGTAAGCAGAGCCAAGCAGAGAGCTGGGCTGCTGCTCAACCCCTCCCAGATGGCATCAGACAGACCTGGTCTCGGGGTGTAATACCCACAACTGGTTTCTCCCATTTAAAGCCCAAGACAGCACTGCACAAAAATCAGACACTGAAGCCGTCCTTTAATCCTCTTCAATTCTGCTGTGCTGAACCCAGATGTTATCACAGAACCACAGAATTAACCAGGCTGGAGAAGACTTTTGAGATCATCAAGTCCAACCTATCACCCAAACCATGGCACTAAGTGCCTCATCCAGTCTTTTTTTAAACGCTTCCAGGGATGGGGACTCCACCACTACCCTGGGCAGCACATTCCAATGGCCAATCTTTCTTTCTGGGAAGAATTTCTTCCTCACCTTGAGCCTAAACCTCCCCTGGCACAGCTTGAGACTGTGTCCTCTTGTTCTGGTGCTGGTTGCCTGGGAGAAGAGACCAACCCCCACCTGGCTACAACCTCCTTTCAGGCAGCTGTAGACAGCAATGAGGTCTCCCCTGAGCTGCTTCTTCTCCAGGCTAAACACCCCCAGCTCCCTCAGCCTCTCCTCTTAGGGCTTGTGCTCCAGACCCCTCCCCAGCTTCGTTGCCCTTCTCTGGATGTGTTCCAGCAGCTCAACATCTTTCTTAATCCGTGGGGGGCCCAGAACTGGACATAGTACTCAAGGCGTGGTCTAACCAGTGCTGAGTACAGGGCAGAATGACTTCCCTGCTCCTGCTGGCCACACTATTCCTGATCCAGGCCAGGATGCCATTGGCTTTCTTGCCCACCTGGGCACACTTTTGGCTCATGTTCAGCCTGCTGTCAACCAGGACCCCCAGGTTCCTTTCTGCCTGGCTGCTCTCCAGCCACTCTGTCCCCAGCCTGTAGCACTGTGTGGGATTATGGCCAATTCACCTGCTCCCCTTGTATATGTGCTATAAAGGAACAAAGTGCTGTTCTCTAAAGCTGCTGTAGTCAGACAGTCCTGGAATTTGTGGCATGGACTCTCCTTTCTTGTAGCACATTCCATTTGTGACAGAGTGGGATGCACTCAGAGAGAGAAATAAGTGATATTAATTTAAATGATCGTGTGATGTACCCTGATTCTCACTTTCCAGATTTTCAGTAGAAACCCTATAAAAAATTTTATAAACACTTTGCAAATATTATTGGGTTAACCTGGACTATTAGTATTCAGGAAAGCAGCACAAGTGGTCTGCAACTTCATAGCCAGACCTTTTGATGTGACAGAAAAGCAAAATTTCTTTTTAAACACCAAATCCTTACAAGAAATAATGGCAGAGAAAATTACTCAATTTATTTCCCACAAACCAGTACCAGCTACCTCTTCTTGCTTACTTCCCACTGTGTCTGCTTTGATGAAAGAATTGCCTTTATTCTTGCTGAAATATTAGCATGAAATAATTAATATTTGCATTTAAAGCAATGTGTGTGAGAGCATCATAGTTAACACTGCATTAAAGTGGAGGATGTTATTTTATTCACTGTTTCTGGCAGTCTAAGGTTGTTGTTCAGCCCAGCTGAAGTTTTTTAAGTTGCTTTTTCAATCATAAGCAAAAAAAAAAAAAAAGCTTGTTTTGCTAGACAAATAGTGAACTTGGAGTAGCATTATTTCAGAGCTTTTAAAGACTAACAGCTGCATAGCAATTGCTCTGTAATGTTAGAGAGCTTTACAGTTCAGGCTAATATATAATCATGGATTATGATGGATATGAAATAAGATTGAAAAGTATGTCAGCTATTTGAGTGAGGCTTGCTCCAATATATAGTTTTGTGGAGAGGGAGCAGGGAAGAAGGTAGAGCAAATGGGAATTTGGGAGGAATTTTTGATGCTGAGTGATAGAAGAACAATTCTGATGTGTTTGAAAGGAGAATGACTGGCTTCCTCAACTGAGTGATTGCCTCTGGCTGTGGTATTTAAGAAGCAGCAAAACTCTGACGAGCCAGAAAGATGCTCTGAAGCAAGAGAGATTGAAAGTTAAAGAAAATGAGAGGTATCTTAATTAAATGAGGAAAGCCTGTGGGAAAGGCCAGAGTAGCTGGAGCAATATTCAAGTAAACAAAAATAAATTTAGGAGTCAGGGAGAAAGAGAATGGGTGTGATGGGATTGACAGTATTTTTGTTCCACAGTCTTTGGGATTTTTCACTGTTTTGTCTTTATGCATCCAAACATACCTGCAGCAAACTGGGTTTGACTCCACTTACTACGTTAAATTTTTCTCAATACTCACCAAAAAGTTTTGAGAAAAATACTCTGAATTCAAGCCCAGGTAACATAAATGGGCTTCTGCTAAAATGGAGAGATCCTTGTGCGTTAAATCTGTATCCACACAGCTTTCTAGCCTTTTGCCTTTGTTTATCCTCAAGCAACTCTGGACTAGCCTGGAAGACTTGACTGACTTCACATGCATTAAATATATTGATCTGCAGAAAGCTTTGGCGTCTGGCTGTCTGTAGCCTGTGTAATGGTGTAGGAAAGGAAATGCTTTTGCTTCTGTCTACAGAATAAACAAAATGAAAAACATTATCAGGGTTTCAAACCACTGTGGAAGCTGGAGAGGCCAGGGGAATTGGCTAATAGCAGCTGCAATGCAATTAGGGGGGGAGAGCTTGGCTAAGAGCAGCAATGACTCCTTTTAGCATCTCAGAAAACTATAAAGTGTATTTTTGGAAAAATTATTTGTTCAGAAATTACCTATATAAGTCAGTATGTACCTTCTCACCAGAATCAGCAGCATTTTCGAGAAGATACTTGTCCTTTACCTTTTATAACATCATGTTCTTTCTTCATAATGAGTTTTCCTTGATGTCAGTAGTTTTCATTGAGTTTTGGACTAGTTTCAAGCTGTGAGGGAACCATATAAAGCCACTCAATTTTGCCTCCTATTTTTCTTTACTTTTTCAATAAGTAGCTTTTAGGTTCAGTGATTTGCTGCCATGAATCACTTTAGTGCTTAATCAAATAAAAGGTTAGTTATGCAAATACTGCTCCCCTCACAATAACTCATGCAAATTGCCCTCCATCATCTTCTCACAAGAGAACTAAAGTCCAGGCTCCAGTTACAACAGGGATTGAACAGTTGTAGTTTTTCTGTCATAGAGTTTCATTGAAAAAAAAATTACTTTGGTCAATTAAACCAATCTGAGTCATCAAAAATAGTCAAAGAATATGACTGCTATCATAAGTCACTTCTACTCCTTTTAATAATGGCTTTTTTTCTATCAGTAACTGCCTGAAGAAACTTTTCCTTTAATCAAGCCCAGACACATTGTGCTGCATTGCATGAATACATCCCCTTACAATGTCCACCACCTTACCACCACACGCTATGCAAAACTCCCCTGCCAACACCAACATCAACACCAACCCACATTTCCCTGGGCCCATTGAACTTCTCTCTTCCCTGCCAGACAGCACAGAGACACTTACTGCACTTTGCCACAGATGGCATCTTTTACATCTGTTGCCAACAACCTGATGTGCAGGTTCCACGCCGCCATAGGTGCCTCAAGTCTCTACCTCTTCCCTCCTGAATGCAGTGCAAATTGGTGCAATGGTGAGTGCCAAAAGGAAGGGCTATGTCATGGCACATCTTTCCTGAGCTAGCCATATTGTGGTTGAGCATTAAGTGAGCTTTTGGGTGCTGTCTACTCTTCAGAGAGGGCAATCGGTCTGTATTTTGGGGGTGTGTGTTGCTATATTCATGTTCATCTTTTTTTTTCTTTTCTTTTTGTCCCCAAATTTAAGCATTTCCAAATGGTCATTTGCACCTCAGTGCAGGCACTGCAGCCTTTTTAGATGCTTTTTATTTTACTGAAGTAGCACATAAAGTGTACAGCCCTTGCAAGAAAATTTCCTGAGGGATCCATTTTTCCGAGTCTCAGTGCTGCTGCAGGTGCTGCTGTTTTGCTTTCCTAATCCTGGTAATTGACTCTCCTCCCAGAGTGAAACTTCCTGATGAAAGCTCTTTTCTCATTGCAGCCAGTTCTTAGCTGGTGCCTACCAACCATCACTACAGTTCCTTTATGGTGTGAAGATCTGCTGAAGTGAAACCAAGCAAATTCTTGTGGTGATATACACTTGCCTTGCAAATGAAAGTAGGATCTGTTTCCTAGATCATATCTTGTGGTTGGTTATCACAAATGTGTTAAATAGTATCTAGTTTTCTGAATGAAGTATTTTACCAGTATGGCTTTTGTTATCCTTCAGCTTTGAAATGCAACATCTTATAGTGCATAAATATGGGTTCTGCTGGGGTGAATTCAAATTATTTTCTGTTGTCTAGCTGTATAGTATCCTTTCTGTGGCAATGAAGGAAGAAGAATTGGAAGCTGCCTTTTTAATTACTTCAGTATGAGGGCAGAGGTGATTTGCCTGAAGAAAACAATAGGGCTCCTTAGTTCATCTGGCACTAGTGACTGAGGGTCAGATGAAGGTAGAGGGGGCTGAGATGTGTGTGAGATAGGGGAAGAAGAGGAGAGATTTGAAGATGTATCTTGAATTATATGAATACTGGTGCTATTTGCTCTTTTGTCAGTGTGACCTCTGCTATTTAGTAGAAACTTAAATGAGGAGTATAGGATTGGAAGAGACCTTCTGAGTCCTCCTGTTTTTCTTCTTGATATCACAGCTGCTGTAACAGATAAATCCCTTTGAGAAGGCTGTCCATCTGCAATTTAGTAGGGCTCTTTGCCCTGTATAGACTGGTTGTTCCTTAGCTGAGCTCCTGTGAAAATTTGAAGCTGCCTTCTTTTTAGCTAAGGCAAGTTCAAAACTGGTTTATTAGTATTTGTTTTACTGCCAGTACTGCCCTTTAGTGCAAACGATTTTGCCTCTCTGTTGCATGCGAAACTTTCTCAGGTTTTACTTTTGTGAAAGTTGGCAAACTGAGGCCTTTGAAATGTGTCTTTTCAGGTAAGTGGGGTGGGAAGGTCAGCTCTGTTGTTTTGCCATTTTGATTAGGCATTCTGTCTGTTTTCTTCCTTTTTTGTTGTTGTTGTTGTTGATTGTTCTTTCTTGGAGATGCGTAGGGCTATGATTACTCAACACTTCCAGGGATTTTTTTTCCACCAGTTTCTACAGGATTGATGCTGCCTAATGTAAACACATTTCTTGCTATATTTTGGGCTGCCCTGCAGGGAGAGAGCTTATCGATAGCTTGTAGGAGTCTTGAGCAGAGTTAGGGCAAGATTAATCTGACCTATCTAATTTAGATTCAAAGGGATCGCATCCTAAATCCCTGAGAGCCATGGAAGCCTGAGGGGACTTGTGTTGCTGAGAATGTCTGCTTTTAATCAGAATAATCCTGCTTCTTCTGACTGTAAGATTATTTCCAGGGTTATAGTGGTAATTCTTGTTATCATCTGTGAGTGCATCTACTTCTGTCGGCATCAGTGTGGTGGTGGAGGGGGAATTACTAAGAACCCTCACAACAATAATAAACGATATGGCAAATGGGTATTAATAAAAATAGTAACCCTTTATTAATGAAAATTGCCAAAACTCGTTGAATAGGATGATTGTCCAGTTGGAATATATATTTACAGTGGGAATATGCAGTCTTAGGGCAAAATGCAAATGTTTTTTGTGCAAACTAGGAGGCAATAACTTGGAAAGAGAAGGTCCCCAAGATCAGATAGTGCTCAATTACAGCAGGGGGAAGCTCGATAAGAGCCTTTAAACCCAAAGGGCATTGATTACTCACAGCTGGTTTTACCCACATGNGATTGTCCAGTTGGAATATATATTTACAGTGGGAATATGCAGTCTTAGGGCAAAATGCAAATGTTTTCTGTGCAAACTAGGAGGCAATAACTTGGAAAGAGAAGGTCCCCAAGATCAGATAGTGCTCAATTACAGCAGGGGGAAGCTCGATAAGAGCCTTTAAACCCAAAGGGCATTGATTACTCACAGCTGGTTTTACCCACATGAGGGATGCTGCTGCTGCTGTGTTGGCTTTGAGGTGCTCTTGTAGGGCACAGGCATGGTAGATTACCAGCAAGGAGAGTTTCCTGTGTGGTCCCAGGCTGATCTGGCTTCAGCAGATGGCAGGCAGTTAGTGACGCTCTTCACGATGGGCACTTGCTTGGTCTCTGGGTAAGCTGAGGCATGGCACGATTCTAGTGGCAAGGGGNGGCTTTGAGGTGCTCTTGTAGGGCACAGGCATGGTAGATTACCAGCAAGGAGAGTTTCCTGTGTGGTCCCAGGCTGATCTGGCTTCAGCAGATGGCAGGCAGTTAGTGACGCTCTTCACGATGGGCACTTGCTTGGTCTCTGGGTAAGCTGAGGCATGGCACGATT
>VXBD01013959.1:55648-67913 GCA_013399975.1 Indicator maculatus
CTGACCCCTCATATTGTGGACAAAGAATCTCACAAACAATATCAAAAGAATCTGGTGCTTAAAAAAATATCCATCCTAGTTGTGGTAGGTGATTAGTTTGATTTAATTTTGTTAAATATGGAATTTAAAAAAAAAGACAGACTAGGGCTTTCTACTTCTGTATTTATGTGCATCCTTCATTTATTTAGAAGTGCTCAAACTCATATATTTAGTTTTGGATCTGGTAGAAACCTTCATTTGATCTGAATACAAAGAAATGCCAGCAGGGCTTCACGAAAGGCAAACTGTGCCTGACGAATCTGGTGGCCTTCTCTGGCAGTTACAGTTCTGGTAGATATGGGAAGAGCAACTGCAATCTACCTGGACTTGTACAAGGCATTTGACACTGTCCCACATCACATCCTTGTCTCTAAGATGGAGATATGGACTTGATGGGTCAACCACCTGATGGATAAGGAACTGGCTAGATGGATGGACTCAAAGGGTTGTGATCAATGGCTCAATGTCCAGGTGGAGACCAGTGACAAGCTGAGTTCCTCAGGGATCTGTAGTGGGCCCAGTGTTATTTAACATCTTTGCCAGCAACACAGACAGTGGCACTGAGTGCACTCTTAGCAGGTTTGTTGATGACAACAAGCCATGTGGTGCCCTGGAATCATTCAAGGGGATGGATGCTATCCAGAAGGATCTTGACAGGCTTGGGCCAGTGACAGCTGTATGAGGTTTAACGAGTCAAAGTGCAAGGTCCTGCACCTGGATCGGGCCAGTTCCAGACACAAATATAGGGTGCAGAGTGGGTTGAGAGTAGCTCTGAAAAAAGAGACTTCAGTGTATTGGTTGATGAGAAACTCAGCATGAGCTGGCAATGAGTTCATGCAGCCCAGAAGGCAAATTGTATCCTAGGCTGCATCAAGACGAGTGTGGCCAGCAGGGCAAGAGGAGCGATTCTTCCCCTTTGTTCTTGTGAGATGCCACCTCGAATACTGTGTCCAGTTCTGGTGTCCCCATCATAAGAATGACACAGAGCTGTTGGAGCAAGTCCAGAGGAGGGCCACAAAAGGGCTGGAACACCTCTGCTATGAGGACAGGCTGAGGGAGCCTAGAGAGAAGAAGACTTCAGGGGGACCTTAAATCTGCCTTCCAGTAGCTGAAGGGATCCTACAGGAAGGCTGGAAAGGGACTTTTTGTAAGGGTGTCTAGAGATAGGATGAGGTGGAATGGTTTGAAGCTGAGGGAGAGCAGGTTGCGACTGGATCTTAGGAAGAAGCTCTTCAGTATGAGGGTGGTGAGACTCTGGAATAGGCTGCCTGGGGAGGTTGTGGATGCCTCCTCCCTGGGGGTTTTCAAGGCCAAGTTGGATGAGGCCTTGAGCAGCCGAGTCTAGTTGTGAGGCATCCCTGCCTATGGTGGGGAGGTTAGAGGAGATGATCTCTAAGGTTCATTCCAACCTAAGCCATTCTATGAAAACCACTGTGAGGTTTTGTGCATTGACAGAATCACAAAATGGTAAGGGTTGGAATGGACCTCTGGAGATTGAGTCTAACCCCCTTGCCAAAGCAGGATTATCTAGGGCAGATTGAACAGGAATGCATCCAGGTGGGTTTCAAAAGCCTACAGTGAAGGAGACTCTACATCCTCTCCGGGCAGCCCATTCCAGTGCTCCATCATTCTCAAAGTAAAAATGTTTCTCTTCATGTCGAGGCAGAACTTCCTGTGTTCCATTGTCCCTCATCCTATCACTGGGCATCAGTGAAAAGAGACTGGCCCTTTCTTCTTGACACCCACTATTCATGTATTTATGAATATTCATCATATTCTCTCTCAACCTTCTCAGGCTAAACAGCCTCAGCTCTCTCAGACTTTCCTCATAAGAGAGGTTCCATTTCTTTAATCATCCTTGGACCCTCTGTTGGACTCTCTCCAGTGACAAGAGTCCTTCTCCATGGAGCTGCTTTCCAACAGGTCAACCCCTAACCTGTACTGGTGCATGGGGTTAGTCTTGCCCAGGTGCAAAATTCACATGGTCATTCACATTTCCTTTTCTTCATGTTGGCTTTTATTCAGTGGCCAAGAGGAGATCTCAAACTGCTTTAACATTTGCTGTTTGTTTGAGGGGTTTTGGGGTTTTTTGTTTGGTTGGGGGTTTTTTGTTTGGTTGTGGTTTGGTTTGGCTTTTTGTTGTTGTTGTTGTTTTCTTATTGATTTGTGGTTTGTATTTGTTTGCTTTTATTTATTGGTAGCAGTAGTAGTAGTTGTTGCTGCTGTTGTTGCTGTTGTGTTGGTGGCAGGTGTGGTTGTTGGTTTTGTCATGGTTGGGTTTTCATTGGTGCTGTTTGTTTGTTTTCTCCAGAGAACATCCAACTATGGGGAGAGCTTCTGGGTCAAGAGGTGGCTTAGGTCCATGTTATATTAGGCACGAGGGTATGAACTTTAGGGTAACAATGATTTCATTGCACCCTACATAGGATTTCATTTGACAGTTTGCCTAACGTACTTTACCTACAAGGACAGAAAAATTATTATATTAGAAAAACCTCTAACAGTCATCTTCAGTTTACATTTTGGAGGATACTGTCATAAAGAAAGTGCCTAGGGTAGCTATTTGTGAATGAAAACTTGCATTAGCCCTCAGTTCCAGAGGGTAATTGTCAAATTGCTGGTGAAATGTTTTTGCCGTCAGGGCTACTTGCATAGAATCTGTCAGTTTTCCAAAGAGCCTTTAATAACTCTCTTGTTTTTAGAGCACTTTGCTTCCAAACTGTGCATGCTCAGACAGAATGCAAAGTAGGGACTTGCAAAGCAAAGTTGTTCTCAGAGGCATTCAGAAAGAAAAAAGGAACCTTTTGGTTTTTTTTTTTTTTTTTTTTTTTTTGGCAAAAAGCTGAATGGTAACTCTGAAGTAGTTTGGGCTGTTCTTTGGAACCCTGATGTATCTTTGAACTGGTTTCCATGCACTGAGAATACCAGATTAGACTTAGAAAGGAGGAAAGAGCACAACTGATGTGAACATCAGAGCAAAGAACTGCTTGAAGTGTGTATTTATGCTCACTGGTTGGTCTGTTTAAATTTCAGTGGTGTATTTTTGTTTCATGGATATGTTGCAGGGCTTCCTTCAACCTCACACCCCACCTAAACGACACTTCATGTAGGCAAGGGGCTCCTGCTTATCTGTGGTGGTAGGAGACAGCAGAGAAAAAACAATGGCACTACTTGGCTGTGAACAACAAATACAAATAACACAAAACACATAGAATCATGGAGTCATAGAATTGTTAGGGTTGGAAAGAACTTCAAGGATCATCCAGTTCCAACCCTCCTGCCATGGGCAAGGACACCTCACATTACATCAGGTAGTCCAGAGCCACATCCAGCCTGGCCTTAAAAACCTCCAGGGATGAGACTTCCACCACCTCCCTGGGCAACCTGTTCCAGTGTCTCACAACCCACATGGGGAAAAACTTCTTCCTAACATCCAATCTCAATCTACCCACTTCTAGTTTTGCTCCATTCCCCCTAGTCCTATCGTTACCTGACATCCTAAAAAGTCCCTCCCCAGCTTTCTTGTAGGCCCCCTTCAGATACTGGAAGGCCACAATAAAGTCTCCTGGGAGCCTTCTCTTCTCCAGACTGAGTAGCCCCAAATCACACAGTAAAAATGCACAGCAAAAGTGTGATGGAGATGGGATGTTGGTAAGCAAACACTCACTTAAGCCAGTTGGACACTTGCCATGTGAGCCTGTGTGTTTGGGTACTGAGTTTGAGCTGACTCTGCCTGGTGCCAGCGCAGATGCTTTGTGCCTGGAGCCTGTCTAGTCCCACACCTGGGTACTCTGACCATGAGTGGTGCTTATGTTGGCTGGCTTTGGAGCAAATGTGTTTTCCAGATCTTTATCAGGGCCCTTAGCACTACATTTTTGCTTTCAGTTAAGTGTGTTTAACCCACTCTTGAGGCTATAAAATTCTTCCTCTTCATCTTCATGACAAAATTTGTGGCTTTCCAAGAAATGCTACAACACTGCATTCTAAAGCATGAGTGATATCCTAAGATTTCAGTTTTGAATAGACATGACTGTATGGAAGTACCATTTTAATGATGCTGAGACAACACACCTATGAATGATGTTTTTTACAGGGTGTAGGAAAGTTAGTAAAATGGAGTAAGTTGGAAAGGTACCAAGAGATTAAAGGAGAGCAGTATGAAATGATTGCTTTCTTTTAAATTTCTGAATTTCCCATTTTAATTGACAGACATGCTTGTTCATTAAATTTTCATTAATAATGTGTAGAACCCTTATGGCTTGGGTTTTTTGGGGTTTTGTGGGGTTTTTTTTGGTTGGGATTTGGGGTTGGGGTTTTTTTTGTTTGTTTTTGTCATTTTTTTGGTTTGGTTTGGGTTTTGTTGTTTGAGTTTTTTTGGGTTTGGCTTTTTTTTTTGTAGAGCAGGACTAGTCTTATAAGATCACAAAACGAAAGAAAGCATTTTAATGATAGAGGACAAGGAGGAATTTGATGCCAGCATGTGCACATCTCTTTGTAGCATGGGTGAAATGCTAAGTATAAAGTCAAATCTGGAGTGAACATGGGATAGAGGGCTTAGCATCCCTGCTCCCCAGTATCTGCCACAGACAGCTGGATTTCAGCAGGGCACAGATATCCTCTGCCTGCTTACAGCCACCTTTCACCATTTTTCTTCTTCATGCTACTGGCTGACTTTCACTACAGTTTCAGAGCAGATGGATGGTGGTTTGCACAAGGCTTGGTGGCCTATCCTCTGCTGGATAAGATTTTAACATAAATAAGGCACAAGTTATGTCTCATGTCTTTGAACTACAGTGAATGCCCATCTGTTGTTTGAATGCTATGTGGAGCACTTAACCCCTGCCAAATCCTTCTGCCTTTGAAGTCCACGGGAGTCTTGCCATCAGTTCCAGCCATGACAGGATTTAGCTGACAAAATTCCTGGTTTCCTTTGTCTAATAGAATTTGTATGTGGACTCTTAACAGACAATAATATCTACTTATGATTAGGGCTGGGCAAGAGAAGAGAGGATTTACAAGCAATATGTTCCACTGGCCTAGTCATGGAGAATTTGAGAGTTCACTGGGGGAGGGGGGAAGTTGGGATTACAATGCCAGTGAAGTTTTAATGTTAATGTCCATCTTTTCTGGTTTCCTTTCAGCAATCATTTAGTGGTGGTATGTCTTGAAAAAGGAAAATTCAATTACATGAACTTGGACTTTGCACCAACTGTTTTAAAAAAAGATCAATGATTCAAATAGTGCAGCTATAGAAGAAATGTTTACCCTTGTCATGAAAGACAATTGAATGATTTCAGACACTCCTTGTATTGAGATGATTGTTGGAAATATTTCATCATCTTTTGGAAACATAGAGTTCTACACTTGTGGAATGTATAATCTTCTATTTTTGGATCACTTGCATGCTTGTTATGTGTAGTGCACTTTTTAAGCATCTGCTTAGGTATTGCCTGCATTTAGTGTTTTCAGGATCTGTGATTACACCATATGCTGCCATGAGGAGATAAAGGCTGTCATCACTGTGTCAGAGTAGCATGGAATAGCTGCCTGGTGCATAATTAACAGGATATATTCAGAAACATTTATTAGGTGACTGAATTCATGTTGATTATTCAGAATAAGTTCATACCCAATTACAGACTTTGCATGCGTGTGAGAAGCATACACTTAAAATATCACAGGCATACAAGACATGGGGAAAATATGGAAGGATGAGCAGAAATAGTCTGTGAACCAGATCAAGTGCTCAGAACAGATTAGGAAGAGGTGTTTTGTGCAGAGTGTTTTTGTGTTTAGTGGCTACTCCCCCTTCTTAGTGCCAGTTTGTTCCTGTCACTTGGAGCGAAAAATTTTCCCACAGGTCTTGAACAGAAAATAGTAGAATGTAAATAAATCACTACTGAATGTGAAAAGGAAAATAATGATAAGGTCTAAATAATTCCATTGGACAGATAACAAACATAAAAGTTAGATATGGGAACTAACTTTCTCTTCTCTTCCTTTGCTCTGGCTTCTGCTGGCTTTGCTGACCTTGGCTGCATTGCTTTGCTGTGGCTGAGTATCTAACAAACAGCTCTCTGCTCTTTCTCTTGTCCCAGGGCCTTTGCTTCTTCAGGCTGAGCAATTCCAACTCTCATCAGATCAATACATGGATTTTTTTCACTTTTCTCAGAAGGAGCTGGAATTGGCTCATAGCAGCACCTAACAGACCACAAAGCTGGTCTAAACGGTGGTTCATAAATCCCTGTTACAACAAATAGTTTTATCTTGAAGGCTAAACTTAGTATTATCCCTGCTCATATACAACTGGTATAGTTGTATATGTACAACAATAAGTAGATTACTGCTACCAAGAAGTGGTTTTGGCAATAATATCCTATACAAATTTAGCCTTTGCAACTCACAGATCTCTCATATGCTGTAAGGAGAAACATTCTCATGCTTAAATAATTAATCAGATTCTTAAAATAGAGCTTGATATGAAACATTTAGTGGCTGCACAGGGCAACCACGACAAATTCTGTGTTCAGTCTTACATGCAGCTTTGCAGTGCTGCCTGCTGCTTCTCAGGGCTGCTGCTGCTGCTGAGTGATGGGGAGTTTCCTTGGGTTTCTGAGTGGATTTATTAATAACATTCTGGAGAGAATATGTGAAAAAAGTTGTGAATGTGTGATACTCAAAGCTTCAACAGCTTATCTCCTGCATCACTTCTGATGAGCACGACAATCAATGTTGTATTTGCATACTACTCTTCAGATGGAGTAGTACTGTCTTTCACTTGGCTTGTTTCTTTTGAAAGTTGGAAGCCCCTTTGTGAGCAATGAATTGTTCACTGAGCTGAGCCTCAACCAAGTGTGTTCAGTAAGACTGAAGTGGGTTTGATTGTAGGGTGCAGTGGGTGGGAGAGTTTATTTGTGAAGACAGGTGGCTGCCAAATCTGTCAAATCTGACAATTTCTGAGGGGAGGGTGGAAGTCTTTTGAAGATTTTATACACTGTAGTAACAACCATTGGTGAGCAGCATTAAAGTGAGGTTTTTTTTTTTTTTTTGCAAAAGGTTGGCTTCCTATGTCAAAGTGAACAACATATGTGAGGGCCTCTAAGATTCAAGCCTCATTTCCCGTAGAAACTATCAATATGGTGCTTGCAGCACCTGCACAATCTGACTTTAAAAAAGGATGTTTTCCACATCTTCATGCTCTCTGCCTTTTCAACTTTTTTCTTTCTTTTCCACTTTCCCTTCTAGTCCTTTTCTACCTTTTTCTGGAATTCTCATTTTTCCCCCCTTTTCCTTGAAGCTGCATCGTTTCTCCCACTGGTCTGCTTTTAAGGATGGGGCATCTGTAGGTGAGACAGGTCAAGCTGGCAGATTCTACATTGAATTTCAAAGGAGCAAAGCTTTTTAATTTTTCTTGGTCTCACAAGTGGTACCTTCAGGACCAGGAACATGAAAAAGTTTCAGTTGCTTCTGTTTTAGGCTGCAGCACAGGGGGCACTGCAAAGGCAGGTTCAGCTCTGGGTTGGGTATGAATTTTTACCCATACAACTCTTTGCAGCAATCCCTATCACCAGGACCTTAAGTTCTTCTCACCTTACCACCTTCTCTGCCCTGCTGCTGCCCTGGGGTGACTGGTACAGCAACAGTTACCCACATAGGAAGTGGTGCTGACAGAAATCAAACATAGGAAGCAGGGAACTCGTGGAATAAAGAGGGGGTGCATAGAGGGGATTGGGTCTAACACAACTACTCATCTGTCTGTTACCTCTTATGTTATGACTTCATTAAGTCCTTCTCCAGCAGCACCAACTGCATTGGAGTGCTGCTGATTGGGGAATGCAGTGTGCATCAAGTCTGCTTCACCTGATTGCACTTGAGGTTTCCTCTGCTCTTTAGAGATGGCTGCAATGGATACTTTCAAAGGTGAATGAACTACATATGTCCTGTGCCTCATGTTATGTGTTTTGTGCTGTTAGTGTGAGTGAGTTTTGTTGTAGTGTGGGGGTTTTTTTTGGGTTTTATTTGTTTGTTGGAGGTTTTTTGTTGGGTTTTTTTTGGTTGGTTTGTAGTTGTTGTTTGGGTTGGGCTGGTTGGGGTTTTTTTGTTTTGGTTTGTTGTTTTTTTTTTTATTTATTTTTTTATTGTGGGGCTGGGATTTTGGTTGTTTCAGTTGTGTCTTTGTTCCCATAAGCCAATTGAACCTATTCTTTTACCACAGATAGTGAAGTTAGTTAAGTGCTGCCTTTTGTGGAGAATTGTTCCAAGGTTTACTAACAGCAGTAGGGTGTTCCCTGTTGGGTTCTTTGGATACATTAGTTTAGGACTTGTACAAACACACTTAAAGTGCCAGTGGTGGTAGTAAGATTTCTGTCACTGACTTCTGCCAAGTTCAGGGTTTTCCATGTGGCTCTAAGAGAGATCTGTCTTTGCAGTTGTTCTTCAGTTTTGTACTTCGCTTGTATGTAACCCATGTTTAACCCAAGTGCCCTTGATATAAAGCTTTCTATATAAGCTGTTTGGTTTTCTATGTCTTAGCTTGACTGCTTAATCAGCAAGAGGGCTTATAAACAATTCTTCAGTGGGCATGAGAGACGTGTGCTTAACATAACTGCAAGAGTGGAATAAGCAACCTGCTGCTAAAAGTTCAAACACAGCTAACCCACCATATGTGTGACCTAAAAAAGTTCAGACACATGGGTATTCTTCTATCCCCCAGTTTCTTAGCTTTTTCAAGGCTGCTGCAATTGTAAGTAGCCCAGTAACAGTAGATGCTTGATCACTGTGTGGGATCTCTGATGGTATTTTGCAGTTAGGGCTGCTGCATTCCGTAGCGTGCCTTGAAGTGAAATGAAAAGAATGCCACAAGTTTTTCAGCTTTGACATGACACCTTAGAAGTGGTATGCCTTGAGGAAAAACAGAGGAGTGTGACAGCCTTTCAGCAGCCCAGGAAGGATACTGCATACCAGCAATATCATAGGCTCACAGTATATCAGAGGTTGGAAGGGACCTGAAGAGATCATCAGGTCCAAACCCCTTTGCCAGAGCAGAATCTCTTAGGGTAGTCTGCANCTTCCCTAGACCTGTTAGACACAGGGTCCATTTGTTTTAAGAAAATTTGTGTAGGTTTTAAGAAAACTAGTCCCCAAATTAAGGAATGAATGAAGATTAAGGAGGAAATACATGACTTAAAAGTGCTAGATGGTGTTTCTTTGCGTTTCAATTTTGTGTGTTCTCTGACCTCATGACTATCAGATAATTTGCTTTTACATTCCTTTTATATGGATATTTTGGGTTCTTTCAAACTATTCATCCCTAGAAGCTGATTTTATAGCAGGTAAAGGATGTAGGCAAACGGTATTGCACAAAATGCCCACCTATAAAAGGTGTGCTAAGGGTACCAGTTTCATTGAGAGNATCAGGAATAGTGTAGCCAGCAGGACAAGGGAGGTTATTCTGCCCCTGTACTCAGCACTGGTCAGGCCACACCTTGAGGACTGTGTCCAGTTCTGGGCTCCTCAATTCAAGAGAGATGTTGAGGTACTGGAACGTGTCCAGAGAAGGGCAACGAAGCTGGGGAGGGGTCTGGAACAGAAGCCCTATGAGGAGGCGCTGAGGGAGCTGGGGGTGTTTAGCCTGGAGAAGAGGAGTCTCAGTGCAAGGAATGGTAAGACCATTACTTTTCCTTCTCAAATTTGGACCTGAGGAGTGCAGCAAAGCAGGTACAAGTGTACCTACAGCACTCCTGTGTGGTATCACTGCCTGTCATAGATAAATCACCTGTTGTACAGGCCCTCTGGTTATCTAGCTCATCAGTATCAAACCCAGCCAAGTCCTATCTAAACACAACCCTACCTGCATTACAAATTAAAACTTGTAAGACACAAGCATCCAGTTATTTCTTTTGCTCATTTACACCAATAATCATAGGAAAGGGTGTGCCTGTCAATTCCCCATCCTGTCCTCTGCAATCACAGGCAATTGTGCCAGTGCTGTGAGCCCCATAGCATCTATTACGTATGGGCAACACATAAGGAGCCATAAAGGGGTTTTTTTGTGGGGTTTTTTTTTGTTTTTGTTTTTTTGTTTTTTTGGTTTTTTTTGGTTGGTTGGGGGTTTTTTGTTTTCGTTTTTTGAACATATATATTCTTCAGTAAAAATAAACCCCCACAACTGTGATAGTTTCCCTTCCTACAACACAGTCCTTGCCCAGAGAGGCTGGGAAGAACATGAATTGTCCGTGCTCGGGTCCTGCTTTGGGACAAGACTTGGTTACAGCAAAACCTATTGGTTTGGGCCCTGTGCATACTTGTACCACGTGGCACTGACACTGTTACCATATTAAAATGATGCTGGCACATGTTTAATTGAGGGGTGGGTGTCAAGTGGAGGGGGCCAGGCTCTTTTGGATGGTTCACGGTGATAAGACAAGGAGCAATGGGTTCAAACTAGAACATAGAAGATTTCAGCTCAACAGGAGGAGAAACTTCCTTCCAGTGAGGGTGACAGAGTACTGGAATAGGCTGCCCAGGGGGGTTGTAGAGTCTCCTTCTCTGGAGACTTTCCAAACCCACCTGGGTGCATTCCTGTGCAGACTCCCCTAAGTGATCCTGCTCTGGCAGGGGGGTTGGAGCTGATGATCTCTTGAGGTCCCTTCCAACCTCTGATATACTGTGATGCACCTGTTACCTCTGAGCCAGGTAACACTGGCTGTAGGTCAAGCACGTTTCTCTAACTTGATGAAATTCTTTTCTCTGTTGAGGGGGAGTGCTTTTCTGTTCTCTAATCTATGCTTTTGTTCTGAAACATGAAGTTGCACAGGAATCTTTGACATGAATTAATCTTCTGTGGTCTTCTCTCAAGTGAAACTAACTTCCATGCTAATCTGTTCTGTGTGGCTGTCAAGCAATTTGAAAGACTTATTGATCTTTGCCACAACAGAGAAGTGACACTTGAGCAACAGCAAACTGCTTTTGAATGTTTTCTGGTGTATTGCTGGTTTTATTGCTATTCAGGTTAGCACTTGGCCAGATTTATTGTTTTGTTTCACCTGTTGTTGCTCTGTTCTGTGTTTATTGTCTTCATATATGGAGCTGTTTACAATCTAATTTACACAGCACCTTAGAAACAGACCTCCTTTTTTTTTTTTCATGTATGTTGCTGTGTACCACTGTGATTTTTCTGAACAGAGAAGCAAATAAGCTCTACCATTGCTGCCTGTTCCAGTGCTGAAAGTGGAAGAATTGCTGGACTCTGTATTAAACATGAAGCCAAGACTGAGAAAGTATGTGGGTCATCTAGGTGCTCTGATATGTCTGGGCATATTGGAGTGGAGCAAGCACATGTGAATATCCATCTTTTTGAGTGTATAGGTGGTGAAACACATAAGGCTGCACTAGACTTTTGTGGTAGTTTCAGGCTGTGCCTGGAAAATTTTCCACAGATCTAGGCCCCTCAGTTTAAGAGAGATGTTGAGATGCTGGAATGTGTCCAGAGAAGGGAAATGAAGCTGGGAAGGGGTCTGGAGCACAGCCCTGTGAGGAAAGGCTGAGGGAGCTGGGGGTGTTTAGCCTTGAGAAGAGGAGGCTCAGGGGAGACCTCATTGCTGTCTACAACTGCCTGAAGGGAGGTTGTAACCAGGCAGGGGTTGGTCTCTTCTTCCAGGCAACCAGTGACAGAATGAGAGGACACAGTCTCAAGCTGTGCCAGGGGAGGTTTAGGCTGGATGTTAGGAAGAAATTCTTCACAGAGAGAGTGATTGGCCATTGGAATGGGCTGCCCAGGGAGGTGGTGGAGTCCCCATCCCTGGAAGTGTTTAAAACAAGCATGGATTAGGAACTTAGTGCCATGGTTTAGTTGATTAGATGGTGCTGGGTGATAGATTGGACTTGATGACCTTGAGGGTTTTTTCCAACCTGGTTAATTCTGTGATTCTGTGATTTCGTGCTTATGTTTGGCTGGATGATGAACAAGAAAGTAGGAGAATGTAAATAAATCACCATTGGAGGTAAAAAGGAAAATACTGAGAAATTCTAATTAATCCCATTGGATAGGTTAACAAACATGAGCTAGTAATGTAAATTAACTTTCTCTTTTCTTTTCCTCTTCTCTGGCTGGTGCTTCTGCTGGCGTTGCTGACCTTGGCTGCATTGCTTTGTTGTGGCTATCTAACAAGCCTCTGCTCTTTTCTCTCCTCTATCATGTACAGGGGGGTAGGGAGCAGGGAGTGGG
>VXBD01013959.1:74637-106634 GCA_013399975.1 Indicator maculatus
AAGCGAAGGGAGGGAGGAAGGAAACGAAGGGAGGGAGGAAGGGAGGAAGGAAGGAAAAAGAAGGGGGGAAGGAAGGAAAAAGAAGGGAGGAAGGAAGGAAAAGGAAGGGAGGAAGGGAGGAAGGAAGGAAAAGGAAGGGAGGAAAGAAGGAAGGATACTGAGATACACATGGAAAAGTGACACTTATGTGTCTCATAGGATGTCATGATTCTGATTAAAAGCTGCTGCTCAAGCAACTCTTTATGAAACAGGGCTTTGATATTTGAATCATTTTGGAAACTGGCTTTTAGCTTCTGCCTCTGAGTACCTACAGAAAGAGGTTGTACTGGAAAACAAGTTTTGTATTACCAGGAAAAGCAACATCCAGTGTCTGGAAGTTGAGGACCTTTCAGACTGGGAGTGCATCACAATTTGACAACAGTGAGGGTAGGCAGGAATGCTGAAGTATGTGGGTAACTTGGCACTGTTAGATCTTCAGCTGTGTATCAGATGCCTTTGTCAAAGGTACTTTTTTGTTGAAGCATGTCTTTTCATGAGAAGGATACTCTTCTAAGTGTATTAAGACTGAACACAAGAATGGGGAAATTAAATTCTCTGAAGTTATATTAAGAAAGGCTGACTAGATGATGGCAGTGATACAGTAAATTTTTAGTTCTATCAAAGGAGGTGTTGGTACTGAGTTTTTTGTTTTACAACTTTATAGCAGTTCACCACACTATAGGGTTGTGTGCATATTTGGTTATGTATTCTATTTCTTATTTGCACTTCTATATGCAAGTTAGAGGCATGGAACACAATGTTATTGGTGCTGTTAATATCTTCACTTTTTTGATGCTAACTGCTGTCTAATGACTGCTTTGGTGGAGATTCTAGGTTTCCCCTAAGACCTAAAGATGCCAGTTTCCTGCCAATGTTTATAGCAATACCAGAACTCAAATTTCCTCAACAGAGAGCAGAGAGAAGTGTCAATGGGCTTCTGCATTACAGTCTCACAGTATATCAGAGGTTGGAAGGGACCTCAAGAGATCATCAGGTCCAACCCCCCTGCCAGGGCAGAATCACTTAGGGTAGTCCACACAGGAATGCATCCAGGTGGGTTTGGAAAGTCTCCAGAGAAGGAGACTCCACAACCCCCCTGGGCAGCCTGTTCCAGTGCTCTGTCACCCTCACTGTAAAGAAGTTTCTCCTCATGTTGAGCTGAAATCTTCTATGTACTTTTGCTATGGCTCAGTGTAGAACACAACTCATGAGAAAAGATTTTTTTGTATTATTCCAAGGCAAACGTATCCACTCCAGATATTGAAACCTCCTATGCTTTTTTTGAGTATGATTTGAGACAATATGTGTTTTCATTTGAAGTCAGCCATTCAAGGTTCATCTCTTGAGGGAAGAGAGGCCAAATTTTAGGCAGTGTGGTAGCGAAAAAGATTAGAAGACCTTGTTTTCTCTTGGTTCTAACAAATATCCTCTTTTGTCTCCTTTTGAGAAAGAAAATGGGCTACATCTGCTATGCTGGCTAAAGGTAGAGTCTTTTAGTTATGAGGATTTTTTGAGTTTGTTTTTGTTTTTTTTTTTTTCCCCTCAATTCAGCTCCCATGGGCTTCTCACTTTGGAACTCAGGTGACAAGATCTGGGTCAGGGTAAGGTAATTTCTGTAAACCTGCTTACTTCTTATAAAGCCTTGTATGTGTTCTTCAAGTACCTGTTTAATTAAAGAAGCTGAAAGGGACAAAAATTATTATGGTGCTGTGTGGATACTTACACAGTCTGAAAGACTATTTCTGTACTCTCACCTACAAAACCACCCAAGAAACTCCCCTACCAATAACAACAAAAAACTACAAACCACCATAAACCATAGTACCCTGCTGGGTGGGCAGAGGCCAATGGGATGAGATTTAACAAGGCTAAGTGCAGGGTTCTACACTTTAACCACAACAACCCCATGCAGTGCTACAGGCTGGGGACAGAGTGGCTGAGAGCAGCCAGGCAGAGAGGGACCTGGAGGTGCTGGTTGACAGTAGGCTGAACATGAGCCAGCAGTGTGCCCAGGTGGCCAGGAGAGCCAATGGCATCCTGGCCTGGATCAGGAATAGTGTAGCCAGCAGGACAAGGGAGGTTATTCTTGCCCTGTATTCAGCACTGGTCAGGCCACATCTGGAGTGCTGTGTCCAGTTCTGGGCTCCTCAATTCAAGAGAGATGTTGAGATGCTGGAAGGTGTCCAGAGAAGGGAAACAAGGCTGGGGAGGGGCCTGGAACACAAACCCTATGAGGAGAGGCTGAGGGAGCTGGGGGTGTTTAGCCTGGAGAAGAGGAGGCTCAGGGNAGGGCTGGGTGATAGGTTGAATTGGATGATCTTGGAGGTCTCTTCCAACCTAGTTGATTCTATGATTCTAAAATGCAAGCATTTTATATGTGTGAAATAATTCCATAATTTATGTCAATACTTGTACAATAAATGCATAGATTTGATACAAAGTAAATTTCATTTTAGGTTTCTTGTTGCCTCAGATTTGGTCTAGAATGTATGTTTTCAGTCAAACATGACTAAGCAGCACTGAAAATGTAGGAGTGTCGTAGTTTTAAGATATGCCTTTAAAAATTTTTCACAGATCTTGAACAGAAAGTGATAAAATGTAAATAAATCACTATTGGATGTCAAAAGGAAAATAATGATAAGTTCTAAACAATCCATTGGAAAAATGATGGACTTAGAATCATAGAATTGTTAGGGTTGGAAGGGACCTCAAGGAACACCTAGTGCCAACCCCCCTGACATGGGCAAGGAGGACTTAAACTAGTTGTACAAAACAATCTCTCTCTTTTCACTTCTTTGGCTCTAGCTGATGCTTCTCCTGGCTTTACTGACCTTGTCTGCATTCCTTTTGTTGTGACTGGTATTAACAACAACTTCTCTGCTCTTTCTCTTGTCCCTTTTGTGCCCAAAATGAGGTGTGGAGGGGAGCAGCATGGGGAGAAGCTGTTGCAGCTCCCCTGGGTTTTGGCCAGGGGGGGTTCTTGTGCTGTTTATAAATTGCAAATACCTGTAAATGTATGTAGATGTTGTATATTTTGTACACATTCATTTGATTCCATTGTAGATTGTAGGTTTGCTTGTAAATACTGCTTCATTTGCTTCCAACCTGAGCTAGTCTGGCAAGTTTAATGCTGGGGGGAATTTTCAACCCACTATACAGAGCAAAGCCTAATTCATGTTGCAAGGCATTAACTAAATATGTTGGGACACCTTGAAAAAAATATATGACAAAGCAATAGCAATTTCATATGTAAACTGATAATTAAGTCTGTATTTCCCTCAGGTATGTACCTTGAATGCTGTTGAAAGTGTTTACTGTCGTTACATAATGAGGTTTCAACAGGTTTGGGAGTTTTCTTGCACTTGAGGCACTATGCTGCATGAAATTAGTTGTTGGCAATGTCAAAACACTACAGCTTGAATTTCTAGGTGCTTCTGAGCAGACTGGCTCGTCTCTGGCCTTTGCTATATTAAGTTAAGCTTAAAGTTTTTGATCAAAGATGAAGATTCTCACAGGGAAGCTGAAAGAAGCAGTTATGGATCTCAAGAGAAATCAGCTTGTCGTGGTATCAGACAACTAAATAACTAAAGAATCATCACTGGTGGCAAGAGCAAGAGATTATTGTTAGAGCTTTTACTGAACATTCACATTCAGTTTACTGAGCATTTAGATTGTGCACATGTGCTTGAGCAACATCATTTAGCTGCAAGGAGAGTTTTCATAGAATCAACCAGGTTGGAGAAGACCTCAGAGATCATCAAGTCCAACCTATCACCCAGCACCTCATGACTAACTAAACCATGGCTTCAAGTGCCACGTCCAATCCTTTTTTGAACACCTCCAGGGAGGGTGACTCCACCGCCTCCCTGGGCAGCACATTCCAATGGCAGATCTCTCTTTCTGGGAAGAATTTTCTCCTCACCTCCAGCCTAAACTTCCCCTGGCACAGCTTGAGACTGTGTCCTCTTGTTCTGGTGCTGGTTGCCTGGCAGAAGAGACCACCCCCCACCTGGCCACAACCTCCTTTCACGTAGTTGTAGATGGCAATGAGGTCTCCCCTGAGCCTCCTCTTCTCCAGGCTAAACACCCCCAGCTCCCTCAGCCTCTCCTCATAGGGCTGTGCTCCAGACCTCTCCCCAGCTTCATTGCCCTTCTCTGGACACTTTTCTTTGAGTCTGGAGTGGGAGAAAGGGAAGGTTCAGATGCTGAATTTATAGAAAAGGTAGAAGAATTTGTTATTGACCTTTACCATGTTTTACCATTTGCCACCTTGCTCTTAATGCCCGAGAGCTGGGTCTTGTTTCACGAGTGATGAAAAACTGCTTTAAAATAGTGGAATTTAAGTAGAAAAGAAAAAGTATCTTTGGCTTAGAAGACTTAGAGGCTTATTTGTCTCCATGGGGTTTGGGGTTATTTTATTTGTCTCTTCAGAATAGTATGCATCTGATACTATAAAAGTTTATGGCTTGAAACCAAGTCCAAAACTTTAGGCCAGTTTCAAATCTTCTTTAATTTTGCATCTGGCAGACTTCACATAAACATCACAGAGGCAACAAAGTTCTTTTGAAAAACTGAAAAAGAAAATGTTAATCTTTAAGTTTGCTTTCTTCTGTTTCCAGACAGAATATTTATTTTTTTAATTGCATATGCCTTTAGGAAAACAAACAAAAAAAGAATCTAAAGCCCACTTAAATAGCATGGAATTAACCTAAACACCTTTGTTTTCATAAGGGTATTTATTGCTATGTAACAAATGCAGCTATAAATATCATGCAACATGAAAAAAGAAGTGTAATTGCAGTGGGAAAGTCATTTGCAATTTTTTTAAATGATTTCTTTCAGATATTAGTTAATATGAATATTAGTTAATCTACTTTAAGTACCAGGATTATTTTAACTTTTTCTTTTTTTTTTTTTTAATTTAAGGTCAATGAAAACGTAAAAATGTTTGAGATGCTTGTCTTCTGCAAGTAATACTTGCCAATGCCTTTGACAGGGTCAATTGGAAATATGCAAATATGAGGAGGCAGCTCTGCCAAAATGAATGGACAGATCGTTCTAGCTGAGGACTTGCTCTGATATTTAGGTTAATTCTGTAAGCCTGCACAAAAATATGCTGATTTTTACACCTCAAAATAAACCCTCTTGCAGATGCCCTGCAGGCTCATTAACAGCTTAAAAACAATTCTGAGAGCTGATGTTGTTAGCAGCAGGAAGCCTGCTTTGATTGACTGGTAGCAGGAAATCAAGAGCACTTCATTGCATCCCTGAATTACATCAGTAACTCCAAAAAAATAAATCATGCCATCTTCTTTCTAGTCTCACCTTTGAGTTGTGCCAATGCACATGCATTTTTCTGGGCTGGTTAGTGTTGCCATCCATTTGTCTTCATGGGAACTGATTTGATTAGTTAAATTTAATATAGTAATGGTGCAGACTTTGCTTGCCTTTGCCTGGTGCTTTTTATTTTCTGCCTATCCTGAAAGGTGGTGAGATTTTCATATAATCAAGAATGAAGTAGGAGTGAAGAATAAACAAGTTTCTGGTTTTATTTCTTTTAAATGATCTTCTGAGCCCTTCTTAGCACTCAGGTTTGTTAAACTGAGGGTAGGATGATTCAGTGACCATGATGCAACAGGCTGACCTGAAGTCAGGGTTCATTTCTTATTGCCAGTGGTGTTATTTTGAGTGTTTTTTGAGTGTATTTTTGGTGTTATTATGCTCTCAGTTCCCTTGTTTGTAAAGTGTGGATCTCAAGGCTTCCTTGTCTGAAGCCATTTTAGGGAAAACTGTTTTATTTTTGTAATGTTTTGATGACAACCTTGGGTTTGCAATTGAAACTGTAACAAGCATTTTTTAGGAGAAATGTATTTGACAGACTATGAAGAATAAATCAATCAATCGTGGAGATTCATGGATTGGTTTAGGTTGGAATGGACTCTAAAGACCATCTAGTTCCACCTCCTCTGCCATGGGCAGGGACACCTTCCACTAGACCAGATTGCCCAAGATGTCATCCAACCTGGCCTTGAACACCTCCAGGAAGGGGGCATCCACTACCTCAATGGACAACCTGTTCCAGTGTCTTACCACTGTCACTGTAGAGAATTTCTTCCTAATACCTAGTTGAAATCTACCCTCCTCAGCCTTAGAGCCATTCTCTCTCAGCCTATCACTTCCCAGCTTTCTTGTAATCCCCATTCAGGTACTGGAAGGCTGCTACAAGATCTCCCCAGAGCCCCCTTTTCTCTGGGCTGAACAGCCCCAACTCTTGCAGCCTGTCCCCATAGGAGAGGTAGTCCACCCCTCTAATCATCTTCGTGGCCCTTCTCTGGACCCACTCATGATGAGTTTATCATCACCTGACACCCTCAAGTCCTTGTCCTTGAGACCACTCTCAGCCACTCCTCACCCAGCCTATATTTGTGGTTGGGATTGCTCTGACCCAGATGTAGGACCTGGCACTCGTCCTTCATGAGATTGGCTTGGGCCCACTTCTCAAGCCTGTGCACGTCCCTCTGGATGGCATCTGTTCCTTCCAGCATGTCAGCTGGACCACAGACATTTTGTAGTGATGCCTGCCATGAAAAAAGAAAAGTATTTGCCATAACACATTTAACAGAGACCATCCTCATACCTCTGATGTGGTGATGTGTCTAAGTCTCCCTCAGGATGCAGGCACTACATTTTTTGGAGTATTTCACATCACAGTAGCTCTGAGTAGACAGTAAACAGTGCAAAAATCCTGGCATAATTATTTCTGCCTTTATTTCTACCTGTTGAGATGAGAGGGTGTTATATATTTAATGCTAGTATTTAAGATTGGAAGTAGTTTTCACATTGGAAAGACTTGTGCTAGTGGAGAGCTAGAACTTAGTTACAGAAATTTTTATTTGGGGTTGCTTTCGACTTTCCCAGTATTTAGGAGTATTTGGGATTCTATAAGGAATCCAGTTTTAGCACATGCAGCAAATTTGTTGAGTGATTATAATGTTGAAAAGGTATTTACTTTTGCTCACAAACAAGCAAGAATCAGTGAATACTGAGTTTGCACTTTATAAAAAGCTTGAGAAACAGACCTCCTATCTTTAAAATTATTTGTAGCCTGGCATACCTTTTTCTGTGGCTTTCAAACAGGCTTGGATCTTCAGGCCTTATTCTGTGGCCTTTGGATAATTTTGAGAAAATGCCCACTTTTTGGCTTTTGAGAGGAAGTTTTCTAACTCCTTGCCATTTTGAAACTATGGTGTTTCTGAGCATAAGATACATGTCTGTCCCCATGTGACCATGGGGAGGGTGAGGTAGAAACTCAGAGGCTCTGTGTGAGGCAAAGGATCACAGTATCACAGTCTCACAGTATATCAGAGGTTGGAAGGGACCTCAAGAGATCATCAGGTCCTACCCCCCTGCCAGAGCAGGATCACTTAGGGGAGTCTGCACAGGAATGCATCCAGGTGGGTTTGGAAAGTCTCCAGAGAAGGAGACTCCACAATCCTCCTCGGCTGTCTGTTCCAGTGCTCTGTCACCCTCACTGTAAAGAAGTTTCTCCTCATGGTGAGCTGAAATCTTCTATGTACAAGCTTGAACCCATTGTTCCTTGTCTTATCACTGTGAACCACTGAAAAGAGCCTGGCCCCCTCCTCCTGATACCCACCCCTCACAGATAGACATAGATATAGACATTGATCAGATCCCCTCTCAGCCTTCTCTTCTCCAGACTAAACAGCCCCAGGGCTCTCAGTCTCTCTTCACAGGGGAGATGCTCAAGTCCCCTAAGCATCCTCATGGCTCTCCCTTGGATTCTCTCCAGCAGGTCTCTGTCTCTCTTGAACTGGGGAGCCCAAAACTGGACACAGGATTGCAGGTGTGGTCTCAGCAGGGCAGAGTAGAGAGGTAGAAGAACTTCCCTAGCCCTGCTGGACAAACCTTTCTTGATGCACCCCAGGATCCCCTTGGCTCTCTTGGCCACAAGAGCACATTGTTGTTCCATGCAGAACTTGCTGTCCACCAGCACTCCAAGGTCTTTCCCTGTGGAGCTGCTTTCCAGTGGGACAGCCTCTAACCTGTCCTGGTGCCTGTTTTTATTCCTCCCCAGACGCAGGACCCTGCACTTGTCCTTATTAAACTCCATGAGGTTTGCCTGCACTCAGCTCTCAGCCTGTCCAGGTCACATTGGATGCTGCACAGCCTGACAGGTGTCAGCCACCCCTGCCAGTTTTGTATCATCAGAACTTGCTGAGGGTACTCTCAATCCCCTCAGCCAGGTTGTTGATAAAGATGTTGAACAAAACTGGTCCCAGTACCAATCCCTGGGGGAATGTGCCTATGAAACAGGTTTGGAAAGTAGCCTTCCCTAGCAGCTCGAGAAGGGCATAAACAGGAAGCTGAGATGGAGCAGGTTATTACATGTCTGTGATTCACTGTCACAGCTCAGGTTAGAGCAGTCAGAAGGCTGGTTTGATGGTGTGATGACTAAAGTAGCACAACTAGTGGGGAGAAAACAGCATGTTTGAATTGTTTCTCATTTTCACTTTCAACAGGATTTCAGAGGCAACATCTGAGAGAGACCTGTAGGGATGGATAACTTTCATTGCTTCCTTCTTTTTAAACTAAAAAGCAGTGTAAAAGATTTTTACCCCCAAGTATCCTATTCTTTTTTTCCCTTGGCTTTCAGAATGTTCAGTCCTCAAGTAAATACAGGGGACACCACAATTTCAGCTGACCAAAAGGAAAGAAATAATGAACTTCTCTGATGAAATAATACCTCTGGCTTCTAAGTGTCCCCGCAGTTCTTTTTTATTTGAAGTATATACTTCAGAATTTTGGTAAATGTGAGTTTGGCATAACAGAATGGTGTGTGATAGGACAAGGGGCAATGGACATAAACTACAGCACAGGAGGTTCCACCTCAACACGAGGAGGAACTTCTTCACTGTGAGGGTCACAGAGCACTGGCACAGGCTGCCCAGAGAGGTTGTGGAGTCTCCTTCTCTGGAGACTTTCAAGGCCTGTCTGGATGGGCTCCTCTGTAACCTGTGCTAGATTGCATGGTCTTGGTCTAGCANGGCAAAAAATACTCAATTTTTGAGATGACTGACAAATCATTCAGTTTTTTTAAACCCAGAGTTTTAGCAACCTCTCCTTCATTAGTCCATAATAGTGATGCTCCCCAGTCTGGTTGCTGGAGTTAAGTTCATTCTAGTGAGAGATATAAATCACTTGTAAGACATTTTTTTGTCTCTCAGCGAGTTGCTGTCAGTGAAAGCCCAGAAAAAAAACCTATTCAGGGTCACAACCTTTTCTCCTTTACTGTGGAAATCCCAAAGATATTTGATTATATAGCAAGAGCCATGGCTTAGACCAGAACTGTAACTTTAGATTAAATGCCTATAGGGCTGTCTAAGAAAATAGTCCCAAAGACAGCAGCCTTTCCATAAAAAAACTAAACCAAACCAAACCCAACCAAAAAAAGCAACCAACCAACCACCAAAACCAAGCCAAACCAACAACAAAACAAAACAAACTACCAAAACCAAACCAAACCAACAAAAAACCAAAACAAACTACCAAAAGCAAACTAAACCAACAACAAAACAAAACAAACTACCAAAAACAAATCAAACCAACAACAAAACAAAACCAACTACCAAAACCAAACCAAACCAACAACAAACCAAAACCAAAGTCATACTATTTAATTTTAAAATTCTTGTCTGTTGTCTAATTATTTTTTTTCTAAATTCACATGGGAAAATAACAAAGTATTTATACTGTAGTTTATCATTCTCTTCTGTGCAAATGTTCTGTGCTTTCCTGATTTTAAAAAAAAAAAAATTTCTTCCTTCTCCTGAAATATTTTTGTTTGGTTTTTGGGGGGGGGGTTATTTTTTTTTTTGGTTGGTTGGTTTTGTTTTGTTGTTGTTGTTAAATAAACAGAGCAACATCTTACCACTTTTATCTTAGTCATTAAGGACTAAGGACAAGGCATAGACTTAGGAGGCTTAGTGACTACTCTTTTTCTGTGCCAAAAGGTACCCCAAATAATTTTTGCTGTCTTCAGTAGTAGTGGTGAATCACTGGCCTCAGTACCAAGTTCAGTGCTCAGGGTCATATGAACTGAAATCTGGTGCATTGCCATACTTTATAAAGCCAGCTTGCTACACAGCATCAAACCTTTTTTTCACCATTGAGCCCTAGCACTTCTCTTTATCTTTCTGTTCCCTCAACAATTCCAATAAATTCAATATGACATTTTCTGCTGTACAACAATAACACATAGTATACTGATGGATTTTTATTTTTTTTTACCCTCCAAAGATCTATACATTTTTCAAACACTACCTGTGGGAATCTTCTATGAAAGAATCATAATTTTTTTGTTCAATTCCTTCTGTTGCTGGTGCACTTTATTATTATTTCTGCTTTTTCATAGTGTCTATGGGTATTTTAAATGAAGTGTAAGGAGCTAGGCACTTATTTCCATATTAGTGTTCATCAGACATTATCTAGTGTAATTCTTGAAGAGACTTTGCTACTAAACAGCATTTGAGGCTCAGGTCATTTATATGGTGATGGATCAATGACTTACATTTAACAACTGATAATAGCTGGAGAAGTCAGGAGAGTTAGCCTTAGGTGCTTGAAGTTTTTGGAGGTCGCTGGATGCTAACTTGAGAGTTCAATGGGACTTACATCCAGTCCCTGTATGCTGCAGTGTATCACCCAGCACCTAGAGAAAATCCTTAGTGTAAATGAGCATAATGTGATGACTGGTAGCTCTCCTGCTCAAATATCTCTAAGTAAGGGGAACAAGGTGTGTAGATCAGTGATCTTTTTTGCTAGATTGGTTAAGGGTACTTCAAGGCATTGGTCAGCACTCTCCAGGGCTCACTATGTTACTACCACTGTTAACTTCTTTTGTGTCTTATATTTGTTAAGTGGAAGCAGTTGCCACTGAGCAGTATGTAGGTCTTTCATCCCACAAGGGCTAGTCTTGTGTTGCTGCCTGCACTTTATTCCCTGCCCTCTAGAGCAGAACTTTAGTGACTATGTATCATCCTTGAGGTCACTTCCAACCTTCTTGATTCTATGATTCTATATAATAGCTCCAAGTAACCTTTAGGAAAACTCCAGGTGTCTGCTGTGGCCATGTTTCTCTCTTTCAGGGCTAGAAGTAAAAAGCTGCCTCAGATAACTTCTGCAGCGAATGGGAGTGGAGAACTGACCCAAGGAGAATGCAGGGTGTCACCAGTTCCAGGACAAACTGAAATTCATCCATAAAGCCAGAGAGCAGGTGGTTGTTTTTAACAATAAGGAGTGTTTAATATTATAAGGAGTGATTAATACTACACATTTGGTGACCCCCTTAGTGGCAGAGAAAATGGACAACAGGGACATTATAAAACCAAACCAACCAACCAAAACCAAAACACTTCCAAAACCTCTGTCTTTAAGTTCTTTGGACAAAGAGGAAATCTGTCCGATCACAATGTCAGTTTCATAGAATCACAGAATCAATAAGGTTGAAAAAGACCTCAAGGATCATCAAAGTCCAACCTGTCACCCAAGACCTCATGACTACTAAACCATGGCACCAAGTGCCACGTCCAATCCCCTCTTGAACACCTCCAGGGATGGTGACTCCACCACCTCCCTGGGAAGAACATTCCAATGGCTAACAACTCTCTCTGGGAAGAACTTTCTCCTCACCTCCAGCCTAAACCTCCCCTGGCACAACTTGAGACTGTGTCCTCTTGTTCTGGTGCTGATTGCCTGGCAGAAGATACCAAACCCCTCCTGGCTACAGCCTCCCTTCAGGTAGTTGTAGACAGCAATGAGGTCTGCCCTGAGCCTCCTCTTCTCCAGGCTAAACAATCCCAGCTCCTTCAGCCTCTCCTCAGAGGGCTGTGCTCCAGACCCCTCCCCAGCCTTGTTGCCCTGCTCTGGACATGTTCAAGTATCTCAATGTCCTTCCTAAATTGAGGAGCCCACAACTGGACACAGTACTCAAGGTGTGGTCTAACCAGTGCTAAGTACAGGTCAGAATGACTTCTCTGTTCCTGCTGGCCACACCATTCTTGATGCAGGCCAGGATGCCATTGGCTCTCTTGGCAATCTGGGCACACTGCTGGCTCATGTTCAGCTGCTGTCAACCAGTACCCTCCGGTCCCTTTCTCCCTGGCTGCTCTCCAGCCACTCTGACCCCAGCCTGTAGCTCTGCATGGGGTTATTGTGGCCAAAGTGCAGCACCCGGCACTTGGACTTGTTGAATGCCATCCTGTTGGACTCTGCCCATCTGTCCAGCCTGTCAAGGTCCCTCTGCAGAGCCCTTCTACCTTCTAACAGATCAACACCTGCTCCCAGCTTGGTGTCATCTGCAAATTTACTGATGGCTGACTCAATCCCCTCACCCAGATCATCAATAAAGATATTGAACAGGATGGGGCCCAGAACTGATCCCTGGGAACTGATCATTCTCATGATCTCTGATTGCTCTTTGACAAAGAGTTTTTTTTATTTTCTTTTACTTTATATCTTGCTCAATGAAGTAAGGATTCCCACCTAGCACCTGCAGCTGTCGTCGAACAGGATTCTGAGTAATTTTTAATGGTTTTAATTTGAGGTTTCAAGCAGTCCTCTTACTCAAGAGTTTGTTTCTGATAACAGTGAGCCTCCACTCAATGGTCAGTCTCTCACTGAGATTTTGATTTGTGTATTGCATCCATCAGCCTGGAGAAGTTACTTGCTTGCTTGATGTTTATTAAAGAATCTTGTATCTTTAGAAATTTGTGTTAATACTTTTATACTTCAGTAACACAGCTCATCACAGTTAGTTGCCTTTCTGTGTGTGCAGTACCAGCTATTTGTCATGTTGATCTTTTTTGTCACCAAGTGGGGTAGGAACTCTGGACAGGGAGTCATTCTGTGGGTTCTGGAAATGCCTCCCATCTTCCTCTGCAAAACAAACATATTTCCATAAACACTCTAGGCTTGCAGCTTCTCCCCCTTTGAAATGCATGGTATTTTTGTATGAAGAGGCATAAATCAGTCTTCACTTTTAGGAACATCATTCTCTTCCAGACTGATACTTCTTGGGTGTGCTTGGTTGATATGTAACAGGTTGTATTTCACACCCCAAATACCAAAAGAACACAGCATCAGACTAAAACTGGTATCTTTTGAATGAAAGAAGCAGACCCATTAGACTTGAGTTGATGATGAGCTTTTGATACTGTCTCCCAATAACATCCTCATAGAAAAGCTCAGGAGATGTGGCATGGATGGCTGTCAGTGAGGTGGATTGTAAACCAGCTCCACAGCAGGGTTCAGAAGGTTGTCATCAATGGCACAGAGTCAACTGGAAGGCCTGCAGCAAGTGGTGTCCCCCAGGGATGGGTACTGGGACCAGTTTTGTTCAACATCTTTATTAACATCCTGACTGAGAGGATTGAGATTACCCTCAGAAAGTTCTGATGATACAAATCTGGGGGGGGGTTGATTGACACCTGTCAGGCTGTGCAGACATCCAACATGACCTGGACAGTCTGAGAGCTGAGTGCAGGCAAACCTCATGGAGTTTANAGACCTGCTGGAGAGAATCCAAGGGAGAGCCACGAGGATGCTTAGGGGACTTGAGCATCTCCCCTGTGAAGAGAGACTGAGAGCCCTGGGGCTGTTTAGTCTGGAGAAGAGAAGGCTGAGAGGGGATCTGATCAATGTCTATCAATATGTGAGGGGTGGGTGTCAGGAGGAGGGGGCCAGGCTCTTCCTGGTGGTTCCCAGTGATAAGACAAGGAACAATGGGTTCATAGTTGAACATAGAAGATTTCAGCTCAACAGGAGGAGAAACTTCTTTCCAGTGAGGGTGACAGAGCACTGGAACAGGCTGCCCAGGGCAGTTGTGAAGTTTTCTCCTCTGGAGACTTTCCAAACCCACCTGGATGCATTCCTGTGCAGACTCCCCTAAGTGATCCTGCTCTGGCAGGGGGGTAGGACCTGATGATCTCTTGAGGTTCCTTCCAACTTGTGATATACTGTGAGACTGTGATGATCTGCTCTAAGATGAAAGGAAGGAGAATTCCTGGATTCCATTTATTAACAAAGAGAAGTTAACCATTCATGTCAACATTTCAAGCCTTACTCTTTTTTTTTTTTTTTTTTTTTATCAGAGCAAACTAGAGAATGGCTCTTGGAAATGGGTATGAGAACCAACATCAGAACAACAGCTATTGTAATGTGCCAGCTATAACTTCAAAAGGAATGAAGTCTATGTATCAGCTGGCAGCAGGACAGGGATTTTGCCTCTTAGAATAAAACAACACTGAATGTGGCCTTTCTAGTCACCTTTCTAATGTGCTTAGAGCCCCTTCCAGTTCTCTACACCACATAATCCTTGCTCCTTCCCATATACTGCTTGTTTTGAGTGCCATTAAGCACATCTTTATTTTTCATGAAACTGCCATTTATACTTTCCTTCCCCCTTGCCCTCTAGCCCTTTGTACTAGGAATATTTGCCAGTTTCCTTTTTGCCACTTAGGAGATGCTTTATTATGTAAGTGTAATTTGGCACACTAAAACTGCTTGTTATTGCATTACCAGTCACCTCTTTCTTCCATTTCAAAACACTTCTGTCATAAGCACTCAGACTTATTTACATTAGTTCATATCAAGCCTCAGGTGTCACTTGTCCTCCAAGGAGCTGGTTTTTCCCAGATATTCCTTAGGGAGCAACATGTCATGCATGGCAAAGGAAACTGTATTGTTTCCCTTTTTTAAAACACAAACCAAACCAAACCCCCAACAACCCAAGGCAATTACCAATTATTAAGTGTTGTAAATTGTGTAAATCAAAGGAGATTAACACTTCCTGGCAAATTAATCCACTTTCACCTTTCACAGTCTCACAGTATATCAGAGGTTGGAAGGGACCTCCAGAGATCATCAGGTCCAACCCCCCTGCCAGAGCAGGATCACTCAGGGTAGTCCACACAAGAGTGCATCCAGGTGGGTTTGAAAAGTCTCCAGAGAAGGAGACTTTTGATGATGTGGTTTAATATCTTTGCATGGTAAGAGCTTTAACCGTCTCAGTGTGTTCACATTGCAAATCAGTTTGGTCAGTTCTGGGTCTGGTAGAGTCACCATCCTTGGAAGTCTTTAAAATAAGCCTGGATGAGGCACTTAGTGCCATGGTTTAGTTGATTAGATGGTATTGAGTGATAGGTTGGACTTGATGATCTCAAAGGTCCTTTCCAACCTGGTTAATTCTGTGATTCTGTGTGATTCTGTGATGGTGTGTCAATGGAACTCCTGTGTCTTGTTTTCTAGGAGTGTGTGTGTGTGTGTGTGTACACATTTTAACACTGTAAATAAAAATGTGCACATAAACTGTGGTCACCTGTGTTTTAAACTGATATGTTGCAAGTTGTACTGGCAAAGAGTCTGTGAAAAATAACTATTAAAAATAAAGCTGTTTTTCTAGTTGGTCCATTTCTTTTGTCTAGTGAGATCTGTAGATAAATGTTATTCCTTTTTTTCTTTACATTTGATCTAAAACTTGGGGTTAGTTGAAGACTGCAGTTAAAACTTCTGAATTGCTCTTATCTTTTCACATGGTACAAATTCCCTCTTGAGTGTCTCTTTTACATGAGAAGTTCTGCAGTCTGTCTTCTCCATGCTGAGTTTAATCATTTTAGTGATGACATGGACAATTTGCCAAATTTGAACATATGTTACTGTTCTGTTGAACTTTCTGAATGACAAAAATGATTTCTTCATTATTTTCCATGTGCTTGCAACATGCTTGTATTAGAGAAAATAATAAAAATTCTGCATCAGGAATTCCACTGACTTCAGCAAATCATAGAATATACCAAGTTGGGAAGAAACTCATAACAACCATCAAATGCAACTCTCTGCTTCATTCAGGATGACCTAAAACTAAACTATATGATGAAGAATGCTGTCCTTGAACTCTGATTGGCCTGGCTCCTTTAACACTTTGCTGGGGAGTCTGTTCCCATGACCAGCTATCCTCTCAGTGAGGAACTTTTCTTCATCTTGAATCTGAAATTGCCCTGACACAGCTTTACTCCATTAGGAAGTGCCTAGACAACTGAATGACTATGCTATCAACTCTAAACCTTCCTTCACTTTCCTCTTGCATGGCCAAACTTGACAGGTCTCTTTGCTGTAGCTGAAAAAAATCACAATTTAAAAATTACTGATTAAATACAGTATTTCTCCTGCTTCAATGAATCCAAATTCTTAAAGATCTAAAGTTACTTGCATAACTTATCCCTTTGCAAATTAACTGGACTGGAAGCTTCTCAGCTGCAGGGGTGTGGGGTTTGGTATGTTTAGGTGTCTTGTGAAACTGTGTGAACAGGCTTGACATAGAATCATAGAATTGTTAGGGTTGGAAGAGACCTCAAGGACTACCCAGTTCCAACTTACTTGCCATGGGCAGGGACACCTCACACTACAGCAGGTTGCTCACAGCCATGTCCAGCCTGGCTGCAAAAACCTCTGGGGATGAGGCTTCCACCACCTCCCTGGGCAACCTGTTCCAGTGTCTGACCACCCTCATGGGGAAGAATTTCTTCCTAACATCCAATCTGAATCTCCCCATTTCTAGTTTTGCTCCATTCTCTCTAGTGCTATCACTACCTGACATCCTAAAAAGTCCCTCCCCAGCTTTCTTGCAGGCCCCCTTCAGATACTGGAAGGCCACAAGGTCTCCTCAGAGCCTTCTCTTCTCCAGATCTCCAACTCTCTCAGTCTGTCTTCATAGGAGAGGAGCTCCAGCCCTCTGACCATCCTTGTGGCTCTTCTCTGGACATTTCCCAGCACATCCAGATCCTTCCTGTAATAGGGGCATCTCCCCAGTGTATGTGCAGGTCCTCTCCATATCGATGTAAGACTAAGCCTGGCTTTTAAGGCTTGTAAGAAGGTGTCTTTTATTATTTTTCCCATTTGGATCTCTGTTGCAATGAAGTGTGCTTAATCTGAAATTAATTTTGTTCTATGCCCTGCCTCAAAGAAAAAGAAATAGTTCAAATTGAAAGGGCAATATTTTTTTTTTTTGGGGGGGAGGGTTATGTTTATTAAGGGAAAGACAAATTAGGAGAAGGCATGCTCTATAAAAGTGTGCTGTGGAGAGAAGAAATCATTGTCTTTACTTGTCCTGCAGAGGATAAACCATCTTCCTAATCTTGGGTGACTTTTCAGGAGTCACTCTCAGAAGCAGACCCTTCTGTTTGACACAAATTCTCAGGTTGCAAAAATTTACTAACTAGTCCATCAGGTGGCTGTCACTGAAAATAGTAATCCTGTTCCTTTTTCCAACCAAAACTGTGACTCTGTCTTCTTGCCTTCTCACTTGCTTTTACCCTGCTACTAACTGGTCAGCCAGCACACTTGGCCAGCAAAAAACAATGATGAGTTTTTAATTTTTTAGTTTATTTTTCCTCCTGAACGGTTTGATTTCCTTTCTTAAGATGGAAGTGGCTTATTCTGGTTTAACTCAGATACTTAGAGCCACTTCTAGGTGGAGAAGATGGATGCTTGTGAAGGAGCAAGGCAGTAGCACCACCCCATCTGTCTGCACTGGAGTTTGCCTCTTGCCACTCTGCCCTTGTGCTGCAAAGCCACAGCTGTACATGGCAGTCTATCTGCTAGGTGCTGTAGTACCCTCCTTTCACAGGCATTGTAGACATAAGGCAGCATAAACCCAGAGCAGCCAAGAATTGTTTATTGTCAGCTTAGTGAGGTGAAACATCCAGGCACTGGCTCAGACAAATGCTTATGTCAATGCTGAGGAGGCAGGGCAACAGCTGGCAGGTGGGAGAGGTTAGTCCTCTCAGGACTGCAGCATCTCCTAGGACTCAAAGCCAGAAGATCCTGTCCTACTTGGAAGTGTCTGCTTTCCCCTAAAAGAGAGCTGTCATATTTGTGAAGGCTTCTTTTACTTACTATTTTTTCTCCTGTTAGCTTGAACTGCCCAATCTTTCATTCTGATTTGCAGCATAACATGGCTACCAGTAATACTTCTGAAGTGGCTGCCATCATTCAGAGGCACACATCTCTAGCCAGATTTCCTCAGATGCAATTGTGCAACCACTTCCTTTGTACCTTAGTACCTTGTTATGCAGAAATACATGGGGTTTCAGCAGGAGTTTTGACTGGGTGAGAGATGCTGACTAAGGTCTGTAGTTTGCAGGATTAATTACATTGTAATTTGACTTGGCTTAAATACTCCTGCAAAATTTTAATGTTGGACACGTGCTGCTGAAGATGTTTCAACCTCCAGGGAGGTGGTGGAGTTGCTGTCCCTGGAGATGTTCAAGAGAAGGATGGATGAGGTAGTGCTATGGTCTGGTTGATTGGATAGGGCTGGGTGATAGGTTGGACTGGATGATCTTGGAGGTCTCTTCCAACCTGGTTGATATTCTAAGATTCTAATATCTAATCTAAACTTCTGGTGCAACTTGAGACCCTTTCCTCTCACCCTGTTGCTTGTTACCTGGAAGAAGAGGCCAGCCCCCACCTCACTACAACCTCCTTTCAGGTAGTTGTGGGGAGCAATGAGGTCTCTCCTCAGCCTTCTCTTGCCAAGGCTGAATAACCCCAGATCCCCCAGTTGCTCCCCACAGGACTGGTGTTTGAGACCCCTCACCAGCTTCATTGTCTTTTTCTCTTTCTCTATGTGTTCAACCTGTTGCTATGGCACAGTGGATGAAATAGAAATGATGACTGATAGATCAGTGGTTAATGAAGGGCAGTTTTGCTGTTCAAGTGTCATTCAACTCATTGTTTTCCTGGCCAGTTGTTCCTGTCATTCAAGTTATTCTTACAGCAGATGTTAAAATGTTAAAACAATGCCACCTGATACTGCAGTTCACTTAATATATTTAACTTGATTGGTTGTGGTTCATTGCCAGGGTGCCTTGAGGGACAATTACAGTTACCTTTAGCAATGTAAACAATGTACAAAACTATTAACTAGCATTAAGGAATTTGCAGATCAGTTGCAGTTCTTTATTGAACAAATGTCTAGAAATTCATTTTGAAGTCTCTTTCTTTTTTTTTTTTTTTTTTCTGATCCATGATTGAAAGGTAGCAGAGGTTCACTGGCAGGACCAAACCCAATGCTAATGATTTTTTTAAAATTTATTTTTCCCTTACCTCTGTGTGTGTTGGCATAACATGTGCCAAGCAAAGCAGCAGGATAAAAGAGCCTGTCTCTGAGCGTCTGCCATCAGTGGAAGGGCAGGCTCTGGTCAGCTGGGGGATGTTGCTGCCATTTTACCTCATTCTGGAGAAGAGAAGGCTCTGAGAAGACCTTATTGTAGCCTTCCAGGATCTGAAGGAGGCTACAAGAAAGCTGGGGAGGGACTTTTTAGAATGTCAGGTAGTGATAAGACTGGGGGGAATGGAGCAAAACTAGAAATGGGTGGATTCAGATTGGATGTTAGGAAGAAATTCTTCCCCATGATGGTGGTGAGACACTGGCACAGGTTGCCTAGGGAGGTGGTAGAAGCCTCATTCTCTAAGGCTTCTAAATTCTGTTTATCTCAGGTGTTATAATTAAAAATTGAAAGTTGAAATGAATGTGTCTGCAGGAAACATGTTGAGTTTGAGTTAGCATATATTTAACACACTGTATAGCTCAATTTTAGTGCATAAATGTGATGAGGGAAGTGTGGCAAACAGACTACAAGGGTCTTAATGCTAAATTACAGATGCAGCCAGTGGTGGAGGTACTGGCTATTTTGAGCTAACTCATATTTAATTTAGTTACTGGCAACTGGTCTGGGAATTGAGTGTCTCCATTTTGCCTCATGAGAACTCTATTTTGCATGACAGAAATACAGAGATGAGTGTGTGTTTCAAATCTGAGAAAGCTGCTAAAGGGGACCCCATGCTGTGTTAATGGAAATCCTGCTGCTACCCTTCTGGAGTGGGGAAAGCAAAACTTGAGGAAGAGGTGCACAGCTTCCATTGGTATTACATAGGGAAGAGCATTTTAGCTAATGTACCAGGCTCATTTCCTGCTAATGCCCTTTCCTGTTCTTGGTTTGTTCTCCCCCTTTCACTCTTAGTGTGAGAGAGAGAGAGCTCTGGAGATTTATTGCTCATTGCTACAGTCTATGCCCACTTAGCCTTTGCTGAAAATTGATTATCTTATGCTGGAGCTGGCATGCACAAATTAGAAAATAGGCTTCTTTTATTAGCTAATAAAGATCATCAGAACCCCTGGAGTTCTTGCCACTTAAGTTATATAGGGCAACAGTGATATCACAGCATTCTCAGAATTTTATTCATTTGGCATCTTGCCCAACTGATTTTTTTTTTTTTTAATAATCTACTCAAAACATGTTAAGGGGTGATGTACATCCGAGAACTTTTCCCAAGCTTCTTTCTGAGTTTTTGGCTACTGAGCCAACTTCTATAAAACTGAGACATGTAAGATAGAGCGCACTGCCATGAGAGTAAATGTAGAAAAAATGGGAACCTTTTTCAGTCTGTACCTTCTGGGTTTTACAGAAGCACTGCATGTGTTTATCTGAACCCTTAACTTTTACATTAACTTGAACTACATGCAGAAAAATCCTGTAAATATTCCAGTAACAAGGTCAGATGCTAAATTGTGAGAGGACATCTAGAGAGATGCTATTCTCTGAAGATCTTTTTCTGCTTTGCATTTTCAGTTTTCAATATCACTGCTTTGCTTGAAGCCTCTCTGTGGAACCTCTGAGACTTTTCCTTTTTTACTTTTCAGCTGCCCTTCTTGTTTTCCTGTGATGGTTTACCTTTTCAGTGCTATTGGCTAGCCTGCTTACTACTGTGAAGCAAAGTACTCTGCACAGCAAACAGTCCAGTGATGGAGCCCCTATTACAGGAAGGATCTGTAGGTGCTGGAATGTGTCCAGACAAGGGCCATGAGGATGAGCAGGGGACTGGAGCTCCTCTCCTATGAAAACAGGCTGAGAGAGTTGGGGCTGTTCAGTCTAGAGAAGAGAAGGCTCCGAGGAGACCTTCTTGTGGCCTTCCAGGATCTGAAGGGGGCTACAAGAAAGCTGGGGAGGGACTTTTTATGATGTCAGGTAGTGATAGGACTGGGGGGAATGGAGTAAACCTAAAAGCGGGTAGATTCAGATTGGATGTTAGGAAGAAGTTTTTCCCCATGAGGGTTGTGAGACCCTGGCAGAGGTTGCCCAGGGAGGTGGTGGAAGCCTCATCCCTGGAGGTTTTTAAGGCCAGGCTGGATGTGGCTGTGAGCAACCTGATGTAGTGTGAGGTGTCTCTGCTCCTGGCAAGGGGGGTTGGAACTGGATGATCCTTGAGGTCCCTTCCAACCCTAACAATTCTATGATTCTTCTGTGTTGGTTCCTTCAGTGTGAATTTCCTCCTTTGTCCTTGCCAGTGTAGCCTGGATTGCTTTCAGGCCATTTCCTTCCACAGTTGATTCTGTAGTTCAGGCCACCATGATTTTTATTTTCTTTTTACTTATTTTTCCACAAATGATGCTGCAACTTCTGTGAAATGGTTAGAAACTTCTCATAAGAATGCAAAAAAAAAAAATCTTTGATGTTGCTGCTGCTTTCTGCTTTTGTTGTGCTTGAGGTTCTGATGCCCTTGGCCATCACTGTCCTGCTGGCTATTCCTGATCCAGGCCAGGATGCCATTGGCTCTCATGGTTTCCTGGGCACACTGCTGGCTCATGTTCAGCCTACTGTCAACCAGCACCCCCAGGTCTCTTTCTGCCTGGCTGCTCTCCAGCCACTCTGTCCCCAGCCTGTAGCGCTGCTTGGGGTTGTTGTGGCCAAAGTGTAGAGCCCTGCACTCAGCCTTGTTAAATCTCATCCCATTGGCCTCTGCCCACCCATCCAGCCTGTCCAGGTCCCTCTGCAGGGCCCTCCTACCCTCCAACAGATCAACATCTGCTCCTAACTTGGTGTCATCTGCAGACTTACTGATGGTGGACTCAATTCCCTCATCCAGATCATCAATAAAGATATTGAAGAGGATGGGGCCCAGCACTGATCCCTGGGGGACACCACTAGTATCTACATTTCAACATCTTCCACAAGGCATATTCTGGTCTTTTGTTGATGTAAATCTAGAATACTTTTATAAGCAAAATGAATGAAACAAATGCCAGGAGAGGTCTTGCCTTGCTCTGCTAGTGTTGTAAGATCCCCTGAAGAACATAGTTTTGCTGATGTAAAATCAGGACAAATGGAAATGGAGGCTTGGTTGGTACTGCTTGTGTTGTTTGGGCTTTGGGGGTCATCTTTGTGATCTGTGTCCCTGCAGCTAACAGGGAAAGGCCTGAATCTAGGTGTGGACAAGGGAAGAAGGGAGTTCCTAGGAGATACAGTCATTTCTGTGAATGCATTAGCAGGATAGTTAACTGAGATTACCAAATGTTGTGCAATCTAAAGTAAGAACAGTTCATCTTCTCTGTCAGGTACCTAGTATCCTGAACGAACACCTATGTGGCTTGGACCCTGTATAGAAATTTCTATTTAAAATTTCTGTGCTAACTTATCACGTCAGGCTTGTGTAGCTTCAGGAGGGGGAGCCAGGGTAATGCATAAAGGTGTTCATCCCACAAAACGCAGGAATTGTATCCGTATTCTCGAGCTCCACCTGCAGGCAAATTAATGCTGCAGCTGGGAATGGGTTAGGTTTATGTGGGCACCTTACCCACAGGTAGCATTGCTTGTGTATTTTCATAGCATGGTTATGCTCCAGAGTGATTCTCCCTCTTTCTCAGCACACACTCGAACCATTGTGCTGATCACTTCGTACTGCTGGCAGCGTTTCTGGGATGTTCAAGGCGAGCCTGGGTTGCACTGAGAGCAGGCACAGTCTGAGAAACTGCTTTGCACAGATAGTTAGTTATTTGTTTGTGTGTTTGTTTATTTTTGCTCCTTCATTTCTTATGCATGAGTTGAAAATAATGCTTGTTTGGGTTTTTTTTATTGTTAGTTAATTGAGGGGTGGTTTTGGGGTGTTGTTTTGTTTTAACTTTAGGAACAGAGGGTGCTACATAAAAGCCTTAGCAGGTTTAAAGGAAGTTGCCTACACAGTGATGGAGGTAGGGCTGGATGTCCAGCTGGACTGCATCCAACCAGGATGATGAGCCTCTAAATTTAAAGGAACTGCTCCTTTTCTTTCTACATTTTATGGTGGTTCTTTGGTGTAGCCTTAAAAGCTCATAACATGATCAGACTGTAACTCTCCAACTTTCACTAAGTCGTCTTCCCTTTATCTCCTTTTGGACAAACTTTGTTTGCTTTCTTCATTTCCATCATGTACTTGTATACTTACCAGTAGTCAGACAAGACAGGAAGGAAGGAAAAGTTTGGAAGTTTACTACTGTAGTCTTCTCAGGCTTGTATAAAGAATCCCTGGGCCATATTTTTTGTCTTCTGCTACTGAGTCCCCTACTGAATAGGTTTGTAAGAGTGATCCTCCTGACATGGACACCCCCAGACCACTAAAGAAAGGATGTGGTTCCTTCTTAATGGCACCAGCTTGTGCTCTCTAACCACATCATCGCCTCCCTTTTCCTGTCCCCAGGATAGTGCTTTCCACTTTGTGTTTCTCTTTTGCCCTGGTGCTTTAATGATTTAGATCAGAGATATGAGAACTGATCTGAGAGTTTGAGATCAGACTTCCATAGTTGGGATCTGCTGTTATAGATGCTGGAAACAGTGTTGACTTTAAAAATTTGTTTAGTTGCTATAAAACATCTGTTTAATATAAACTTCTATACCTAAGGCTTGTTCTCTGATAATTAGCAGCAGGTGGGCCACCTGTGTAGAGAAAAATCAAATGCATGAAGACATAATCAAATCTGCCATTCTGCTCAGAATGGATACTGATAGCAAGGCTTTATGACAAATTATAATTGAGGACATTAACTTACTGGGGAAAATCACCTTTCTTGACAAATAGGTATATGTTGGAGTTTCATCAGGTGTGGTCCTTCTTCCCCTATACTCAACACTGGTTAGGCCACACCTTGAGTACTGTGTCCAGTTCTGGGCTCCTCAATTTAAGGACATTGAGATACTGGAAGGTGTCCAGAGAAGGGCAACGAGGCTGGGGAGGGGTCTGGAGTACAGCCCTGTGAGGAGAGGCTGAGGGAGCTGGGACTGTTTAGCCTGGAGAAGAGGAGAATCAAGATAGACCTTATTGCCCTCCTCAACTCCCTGAAAGGAGGTTGTAGGCAGGTGGGGGTTGGTCTCTTCTCCCAGGCAACCAGCACCAGAACAAGAGGACACAGTCTCAAGCTGTGCCAGGGGAAGTCTAGGCTTGAGGTGAGGAGAAAGTTCTTCACAGAAAGAGTAATTGGCCATTGAAATGTGCTGCCCAGGGAGGTGGTGGAGTCACCATCACTGGAGGTGTTCAAGAAAAGCTTGGATGTGGCACTTGGAGCCATGGTTTAGTTGTCAGGTGGTGTTAGGTGACAGGTTGGACTTGATGATCTCTGGGGACTTTTCCAACCTGGTTGATTCTGTGATTCTGTGACAGAAGCATTAGCTAGTTTGCAGTAGGCCTTCCTGCATGTATGTGTAGCTATATAAGAATATTTTATGAACTGAAAGAATATTTTTTGTGAAAGTGCTCCAGATTCCAATTTGGTTTTCACATTCACTTTCTCAGAGGGTGAAACAGATTTCGTCTTTATCTTCATTCATTTTTTCCAGGTACAAGCACAGCCTATATGATGATTTATCTGAACCCATACCTATTTAGCTAAATGTGCTCTGTCAGTTGCAATGTTATCAGAACCTTTTATGTGAAGCTAAGCCTGATTTTTTTTTCTATTCAAATTTCTATTTAGATTATACCTGTCTTTTATTGCTGTATATCTAAATCTGGGTAATTCTATTGGCGTCAGTGGCAATGCCTCTCAGTTTCACAGTTGAAATAGAGAATCAAAGTATGACTCAATCTGTTTTATTCTTCTTTTGCTTTTGTAATAGAGCAAAGAACTTCTTGCTGCCAGACTATGGCAGCAAAAAATGGAAGTGTTAATTGGAAAAAGACACTTGTTATTATCAGGAAGAAAAATAAGGCAGCATAAGAAAGCAATGATTCTGCTTAGCATAACAGGGAAGAAAAATTGTCTGAGTGATTTTCAGGGTTGGGTTTGTTTTTTTTTTTTTTGTTTGGGATTTGGTTTGTTTGTTTGTTTGTTTTTTTAATTTATTTTCCAGTGGAATATGGTCTTTGCACAGAAATGAAATTATTTGATGTAGCAGTAACAAAAGCACAAAATGACCACTATGAAGTCATGTAACCTTAGAAAGAAAACAGGGAAGCTGTTAGGATCCTTGTTCCATAATCTGCAATTTTGCTTTGGCTGTGGTGATTCAGCTCCCTTCAGAAGTTGATCTCAACAGTGCCAAGTGATGTATGCTGCCTTGGAAACCCACATGCTCCTGCTGAAGCAAGGTTTAAATCAGCATGGAATTTGGCTTATCAGACTATGTCTGGGAAGCCAGAAGTTTCTGTCATGCCAGATTGCATCTGGATTAAAACTGAAGAAAAATGTAGTGACACGTTATGAAGAGAAAAAGACAAGCTTTCTGGGCATCATAGAATCATAGAATCAGTCAGGGTTGGAAGGGACCACAAAGAGCATCTGGTTCCAACCCCTTGCCATGGGCAGGGACACCTCACACTAGATCAGGCTGGCCAGAGCCTCATCAGTGAAATCTCATCATCAGAGAAATGTTTCATACTTTGGTTATTAATGTTATTTAACTGGTAATTATATTCACGAAATGTGTTCTTTAATGTTAATGTTGTTGGAGGTATTTCAAGTCTTAGAGATGTGCATGTAAGTCACTTTTCATATTGATGTATTTTCTGATCCTCATCAGAATTTATCTTGCTTTTTGATGTGGTTTTATAAAAATCAAGATGGGAGAACAGAATATCTTGTCCAGAAGCTACAAACACAGTTTTATTTGTGGTCAAGTCCTATGAAGACATTGATGCAATGTCCTAAATCTATATGAGGACATTGATGCCATGTCCTAAATCTGTATGGTTTTAAGTGAGCATTGGCTTATTTACCTCCCTCCTATGGAAATCTGGATGTTCTACAGTAGACTTTGGCAGTCTGGACAGATAATTATTGAGTAAAAGTTCACATCTTTATTTACAGGACAGTAGGTTAGCTGAAACTTGATTCCCTTTCTTCAAAGGGAATCTTTCTACAGCAGTTCTGTACCCCTTTCCCAACAAGGATAGAGAGAACTGCAATGGCAGGCTGAAGGCTGAGATGTTTTGACTCTAAGACAAGACTGTCAGAGTTGCAGGAGTCTTGCAGATATGAGGAAAGGCAGAGAGGAAAATCTTACAAAACTCAAGTTTTATGAAGAATGAAACCCGAGTGAGATGACTGTCCCAGAGCACTCCACCAACAGAGTTATATGTCACTGGCTGGTGACGGTGATGCCCATAGAAAGCACCTCTAGAGTGAATTTGCAGATTAAATGATGGAAATTGAGTTGTGTGAATATTGTTGGGAAGACCAGATGAAGGGCTTTTGAAAAGGACTGGCTTAACAGAGTTGAAATAACTCATCATGTAGAATGATCTGCTTTGGCAGGGGGGTTGGACTAGATGATCCCTAACATTCTATGATTCTGTGATGCTGTGATCTGGGACACTACAGGAAGCACATGTCCATCAGGTTCCTTGGCTTTAGTTGCTGAGTGCAGCTGGCCTGCCCACGTGCCTGTAGGTTCCTCCTCAAGTTAAAGGATTTGTTCTGCTACTTTGCTGTAGTTCTGAAGCTCTTCTGAGGCTTTCTGTAAATGACAGTGTGGTTCTTCAGCAATAGAATACTTCTGGGGCACATGAGAATCTGGATTTATCTCCCACTGACACAGCACTTTGCTGTAACCAGAGTCAGAGAAAACACACATAACACTAGCAAAGTTACAGGGCTTGGAATTTTTATTGTTCTTGGCTTTTTTTCAGATGAGTGGAATATGCCTTCTATTTTCTTCCTTTGCAGTCAGGATAGATTTCCCTACTGCTTTCTCAGTAATCAGATGGTACTACAGCCACAGAGTGTGCAGGCTCATGTTGGGTTAGACAGTTTCCTTCATTTCAAATTTTGTGCAGACCAGATTTGAATTCAACAGTCTTTGTTTAGCATTCTGTGCTCAGAACTTTGTATTAGATGAGAAGAAGCCCTGTATGAAAATCATTCAGTCTTTAGGACTAATGAAAATTGTCAATCACCTTCCAGCATATTTAACTCATCCTAAAGGATGCTTACAGATGCAGAAATTCACCCCCAGTTTCATTAATAGGTTCTTTGGTTTATTTTGTCACTGAGTGACTCAGTGACTCTGTCTGCCCCCTTTTTTTGTTTTTCATTTTCCCTGTTTCCTGCAGATCTCCATACTCTTTTATCCTTCTTCCTTCTTCTGAATCTGGTTCATTTTGTTTTGAAATATCATTCTCTGCCTGACTCAGCAGCTGCCTGTGTAGTAGATCTGTGGGCCAGAGAAATTTTTAGCAAAAATGTACTGAGGTATATGTTTCTTAATGGGAATAAAAATCCCTTTGTAAAAAATTCTGTGAAATGTATTCAACTGTGAGCTGTCAGGTGTATGAGAACTTTTATAATCATTTGCTGGCTTAAAGGAAACAAAAAAAAATCATGCCTAGCAGTCAGGTGTACTGCACAGATGTGCAATACACCCTGGAGGACTACAAAGACAATGTATAATTACTTATATATAATTCCAGGTATCTCACCCATGATACAAAACAATCCTAATTTTCATTTGTTTATTTGTCTTCAGAAATTCAAGTGTGAGCTTTGAAGATTAAAGTATCTAAGTTAAAAATAACTTGCCAAGTACTCTAGATCTGTTGTTTTTTTTTTTTTTTCATTATTTATTATAATAACATTTTCTGGTTTATACAGCTAGTTTTGACCTTTCTAAATGAAGAAGGATTATGAGTATCTTGAATGTAAGATCGTGGTTTCCTTGTCAAGGTTCAGTCCTAAAATATTTTTGGATAATTTGGAGGTTTATCAGGTGAAAATGAAGAGATAAATATGAGAATGAATCTTTTAAAATTAAATGTAGTGTGATTATCTTTTTTTAGGGGGGGGGGTGTGGATATCTGACTCCTGAAAGTCAGCAAGAGCATGTCAAAAAATCCTGGACTATAGCTACAAGTGACCAGCTGTCAGATGTCAGAATTAGTGAAGCGTTTCTGAAGATCTTTGCTTTTGTTTTTCTTTTACTCATTGGAGGTCAGAGGATCATGATGTCATTTTCATCTCTGAAACCTGTAGTTATATGTAGGTTTGGAGAGTGTCTTGAAAATATAAAAGGACAAAAATCTGTGCAGTTTGCCAAGAACATGAAGTAGTCATTTCAGGGGTACATCCTCACTTCTAATAATCTGCCTACTGTTTGCAACTAGGGAGCTGTTTATGTGAAAGGCTCTTCTTAAAGTGCTTGGGAAAGAGAGTAAACTCCCATCTCTTGTCCAGCTGTTTTGTGCAGGCACTGAATAATAGTGAAGATGTCTACATCATCTAAAATCAGTTCATGACTTTTCTGTGTGCTACCCAAACCAAATAAATGAATAAGCTGTTAAGTAAGCCACCTTATCACCTAACATCTTGCATTGTTAAATCTCACTGCCTTCCCCACTCTCCCACTGTGATGCCTCCATATCTAGGCCTTGGGACTTATATCCATCTCCTTATTTTCCATCCCCTCTCTTTCCAGCACAGACATGCTTTCCACCTTTTATGCAGTGCAGTAATGTTAACACTGATTCTCAACAAAGGACAGTATCTGTCCTCTGGATGTGTGACTCAAAATACCACATTTTAGGAATCTGATTTATCATCTCCTTGTAATACATATGCATGCTTACTCCCCTGCTTGAGGTGTGGCCACAACAACCCCATGCAGCGCTGCAGGCTGGCGAGAGAGTGGCTGGAGAGCAGCCAGGGAGAAAGGGACCTGGGGGTACTGGTTGACAGCAGCTGAACATGAACCAGCAGTGTGCCCAGGTGGCCAAGAGAGCCAATGGCATCCTGGCCTGCATCAGGGATAGTGTGGCCAGCAGGAGCAGGGAAGTCATTCTGCCCTGTACTCAGCACTGGTTAGACCACACCTTGAGTACTGTGTCCAGTTCTGGGCTCCTCAATTTAAGAAGGACATTGAGATACTTGAACGTGTCCAGAGAAGGGCAACAAGGCTGGGGAGGGGTCTGGAGCACAGCCCTGTGAGGAGAGTGCCATTAACATGGGAAAAAAAAAAAAGCATCAGATGAATGGAAACTTTCCTGGTTGACAGCCCAGAGGGATACTGGTAGTCCCAGAAGGCAAAAATCTGCCTGTCTTAACTGTGACAAAATCTTTGAAGGGAGACACAGGAATAACATCAGCATTTTCAGAAAGGAGAACAGCACTCCAGAGTCCTCAAAATGTTTCAGAGAAGCTTCCCAATGAGGATTTATGAGAAGTTTAAAGAGACTGTGTGAAGTCACAGAAGGGAACTAGGTTGTCTTTTCTTCTTGTAAGGTAGGGAGTTACCTGTGGGAAGCTCTTCTTTCAGTAAGATGATAAATTGCTTTAGGAGATGAATAAGTAAAGTGAGGGGATAGGGCAGTGTCTAGTGATGGTGCTCAGTTCCCTCAAGAATCATGCACTTCTGAAGAGCCTAAGACCATTTTAAGGACAATCTCCAGATATATGGCTGTTGGTGTTTTGGGCTCTTGTATAGCTGCCAGACAACTGAAGATCTGATTGCACAGGTGAAGCTTGGAATTGGTCTCAAAATGTCCTCTCTGCCCTATGAAGTAATTCTCCTTGCTCTGCCAATTGCTGCACCTGATAGCAGTGTCTGTGGAAGCAGCAGTTCCTCCATGTATGTGTAGGAAGCTGAGATCAGTTTGAAGAGTTTGGTACACCCACCATTTGCAGAGTATCAGGGTTTCTAATTCTCAGGAAAAATTCTGACAACTAGTGCATAGTCTTTCTATCCTACTTCCTTATCTTCTGTCAATGTATCCCTCTGAATGATGGAATGTGTCCTTTATCAATGGTCAGGACAAAAAGACTTTACTCTTGAATTTGTATATATCTGCTCATTCTATCCACCTCCTGTACTTTTTTCCATTTGGTTTGCAACAAACACTATTGTTTAATCATTCTTGTCAGCACTAACAAACAACACCCCCCCCAAAAAAAACAACAAAGAAACAAGCCAAACCCACAAACAAGCAAGCAAATAAACAAGCAAAACCCACAAACAAGCAAGCAAACAAACAAACAAAACCCAAATGTGACTGCTTCAATTAATGATTCTGTTTCTCCAGGGAGGGACAAAAACAAAAAACAACAAAAAAGAAAAAATAGAAGCTTATCTTATGAAGCAGTTTCTCTACAGCAGACAATTTCTTGTATTACATGGATAGTTTGAAAATGCAAAGCAACAGTGATGTCTTGAGGAAGACTGCAAGTGTAGCAGTCAGGAGCACAACCCTTAAAACACATGGAGAAACCCCCAAACCACTGCTTGAAAAAAACAAAAAAAAAAAGAAAGAAAAGAGCCCAAATTCAAGATATAAGCTGCTTTGGAGTTTGTAATATCTGTTTTTCCTGCAGCAGTTAACAAATTTTTGTCTGATTTCTTCTGCCTCCATTGCCATTTTGAAATTTGCCCCTGGCCAACCCTTCCGCTGCCAACCCACAAATGCTTCCTATCTCTGTGGCTGGTACTTAGTTTTCTGTTTGTGAACAAGCCAGGTGAGAAAAGTTCAGATTCCTCTTTATTTAAAATGCCAAAACAAATGGGGTGACATAGCTTCATGTGTCAGGAGGCTGCTTATAAAAAGTGCAGCCACAGAGAGCCGCTCCCCAAGGTGCCTGAACTCGGAATGATCATTTACAGCAGATCTCACAATGCTCATCCCTCCTTCCCCTACAGCAAAATGGAAAAAGGATGAGGAGAACATTTGAAACTTTTTCTTTGGAAAAAAAAAAAAAACTTTGTTTGAAAAAAGCCAAAAAATTGTAAGGAAAACTTATAAACCTGGGAGAACAAATCCCAGAGACTTGGAAATAAGGAGGCAAATGAAAGGACTCTGAATTTTAGAAATATCTTCCTTGAGAGCTTTAGAAATTTGAGGTATATATATTCTCATAATTCAGCAGAAAATGTTTCTTCCATTAGCAGTATTGTTCCTGCTACTGTAATGAGGACCAATGCTAAAAGCAAAGTGCACAGATGTTCACCTTGGAAGAGGCTATGCACCTGGGGAGGGTGCTGGTTATTTTAGCTCGTGATAGTGAGTTTGAAAATGTGGTCAGTACCACTGAGTACGTTTGGTGATCTGGAAGCTGTGGGAGATCTCTGGGCTGGAAATGCAAGAAGTGCCATGTTCTGTACTGACAGCATGCTGCTTTTCCCTGTGGCCCCATAATCAACCACAGGCTTCTTTGAAATGGCTCAGTGGCAGTGGTTGCATGACTCTGCAGCCTGCCTTCTCACTACAGATTTTCTCTCTTGCTCTCAAATGTTTCATTTAATTGGTTTCTGCTTGCACTTTAACACATTTTCCTGGCTGTAGGAAATGCTTTACTAAATTATACACTTTGCTAAGTTATACACTTTGGCCACAACAACCCCAAGCAGCGCTACAGGATGGGAACAGAGTGGTTGGAGAGCAGCCAGGACCTGGGGGTGCTGGTCGGTAGTAGGCTGAACATGAGCCAGCAGTGTGCCCAGGTGGCCAGGAGAGCCAATGGCATCCTGGCCTGGATCAGGAATAGTGTAGCCAGCAGGAGCAGGGAGGTTATTCTTCCCCTGTACTCAGCACTGGTCAGGCCACACCTGGAGTACTGTGTTCAGTTCTGGGCTCCTCAATTCAAGAGAGATGTT
>VXBD01013960.1:0-18652 GCA_013399975.1 Indicator maculatus
CGCCAGCAGCCTCTGAGGGACTGTGCTGCGCTGGGTGCTGCCGAGCGCCGGAGCCTGGGGTTCGTCCTTCGTGGCTGAGTGGGGCACGGGGCCCCTGCGCATGAGGCCGGGCCTGGGGATCTTCTGTGGGTGGGGGGAACTTGGGCCTGGGGGTCTCCTGTGGGTGAGGGGAGCTTGGGCCTGGGGGTGTCCTGTGGGTAAGTTGAAGGCCGGGCTCGGGGTTCCCCTGTGGGTGAGAGGAGTTTGCCTAGGGATCCCCTGGAGGCGAGAGGAGCCCGGGCCTGGGCAGGTCTCGGTGGCTGATGAAAGATTCACCAAGGAGTCGCTTGCGGTTGAAAGGGAGCTTCGCCCGCGGGTACACCTTATAGCTGAGGGAGGAGCAGACCCAGAGGTCCCCTGTGGGTGAGGGGGCCGGGCGTGGGGGTCCTCTGTGGTGGCTGAGGGGTGGCCGAGCTCGGATGTCAGAGCCCTGCGTGACGGATAGGGGAGGGCTGGCATCCCTTGCGGGAGGTGCTGGGGTGAGTGAGCCCCCTGTCATATGGGGGGGACTGGGGTGCTGGGGGGCAGGAGGTGTTGGGAGTGGTCCCCTCTGCTGTATGGACAGAGGTTGATGTGATTGCTCCCCCTGTGATTTGAGGGGGACTGCGGTGACTAAGCCCCCAATCATTTCGGGTAGGGTCTGGTGGCACAGGGTCCCCTGTTACTGGGGTAACTGTTGTGGCTAGGGTGCCATGTATGGGGGGGCTGGGGTGTTGTTTGGGGGCTGTGAGGAGGTGCCCCATTGTGCCTGAGTCCCCAGGGGCTGTGGGGTTGGGGGTAGCCAACACCCTGGCAGCAGAGTCCCCCACCATGGAGCTGAGGAAGGGATGCAAGGCAGGGTGGGCAGCCTGGGAGGTGGAGGGGTGCTACAGGGTGCTGTCTCCCCACCTTCCACAGTGCTGTGGCTGGTTAAAAGCTTTCAGTGAACTGATTTGCCTGGCTCTTCCCTGCAGAACTGCATGGTTTGTTCTTCTGCCTGGTTCTCTTTGTAGGCTTCTGGGCTGTTGAGAGGCTTTTTGCCCCTGTCTTTTCCCCATGGAATTGCTTTGGAGAGTGTGGTTACTCCCTTAGGGAATGTGCTTGAAGGAAATAATGGAAAACCCCTTCTTTGGGAATACAAAAGCTGGCAGGGGTGGACACGCTAGGACTGTAGTGTTGAGAGTTAGTTACTCAGCAGCGTGGGATTACTTCTTGGGAAGTTGTCTGTCTCACACGAGTAAGCATGGCTGGTGCAGCTCACAGTGTGCTTTGCTCTGCCAGTGTTGAGACTGTGGCTTAGCTTGAGTTGGCTCTGAGTGAAAAGAAAGAGTAATGCTTAGAGGGATGCATGGAGAGGAAAGAGATCACTGAGGTCTCCTGCCTGGTTTCAGTCTTGAAAACTGGATTGGGTTTGTACTTCTACAGCTGTTTTAAAGCATCTATCCAGCTGAGGAGCTGGAAAAGCACAGGGAAGGTTCAATTCTCTTTAAATTCGATTTAGATAATTCTGAAGTGGGACAGTTTCAGTGTTGGTGGAAGTTGTAGTACTTCCACTTTCCAGGCTGTCCAGAGAAGGGCCAGAAGAATGATCAGAGGCCTGGCAGCCCTGTCATGTGAGGAAAGGCTGAGGGGGATGGATTTATTCAGCCTTGAGAAGGCTTAGGGGAGACCTTATTGCCATGGACCAGGACATGAAGGGTGGCTACCAGCAGGATGGAGACTCCCTTTTCACTGGGAGTGCCATGGAAGAGACAAGGAACGATGGGGACAAGTCTGCTGGGGAGATTCCCATTGGTCTCCAGAAGAAAATGTTTCCCTATGAGAAGACTCAGAGACAGGAATCATCTCCCAAGGGAAGCAGTGTAGTTCCCTACATTGGACAGTTTGCAAGCTCAGCTTGCCAGGGTGCTGGGCCAGCTCGCTGCAGCTCTACAGCAGTCACATAGAAAGGTTGCACCAGATGGTCCTCAGGGTCCCTTCCAACCTGGCATCCTGTGATTGCACAGTGCTTGGTGTGGAGCCTGGTGAGGAGCTGTGTGCTTTAAACCAGGAGTGGGGTGCACTGTGCACACATCCCCTTGGTGAGGCAGAAGGGAATCCTCCAGGATTCCTTCCTGGCAGGGATGGTTTCCTTGCCCAGCTCACCTGCAGCAGAAGCAGCCTGTGGAGCTGTGGCCAGGCTGAAATACTGTTAGATCTTTGCCTTCTCCTGGGGCTGTTTGTGACACAGCCATGAAAACATTCCTGTGAGCAATCCTGGTGAGCTGCTCTGCACACACAAAGCAAACCCACAGGTTCATCTGCTGCAGAGGAGGAAATGGGAGTTTCCTCTCCCCTGGAGAACCTGACATTGTACCAGGAAAGCTCTTGGGTTTTCCTTCAGATGCATCTTGTGCTGGCTGATGGCACTGAAACAGGGAGTGCAGAACACAGGGTGACTCCAGGAGTCCTCTGTGGAGCCCATGGATGTGATGGAGCATGAGGAGCACATTTGTACACAACTGTGCCTCAGTTCAGTGGCACTGGTGAGGCCACACCTCAAATCCTGGGGTCAGTTTTTGAGCCCTCACTCCAAGAAGGACATTGAGGTGCTGGAGCAGGTCCAGAGAAGGACCCTGGGAAAGGGTCTGGAGAAGAGGGCTGGGGAGGAGCAGATGAGGGTGCTGGGGTTGTTCAGTGTGGAGAAAAGGAGGGTGAGAGGAGACCTTCTGGCTCTCTACAACCCCCTGAAAGGAGGCTGGAGCCAGGTGGGGGTAGGTCTCTTCTCCCGAGGAGCAAGTGACAGGACAAGAGGAAATGGTCTCAAGTTTTGCCAGGGGAGATTTAGGTTGGACTTGAGAAAAAATTTCTTCCCCCAAATGGTTGTCAAAGCCTGTCCCAGGCTGCCCAGGGCAGTGGTGCAGTCCCCATCCCTGAAGAGGTTTCAAAGCCTTGGAGATGTGGTGCTGAGTGCCATGGTTTAGTGGTGCCCTGGCAGTGCTGGGTTCAAGGCTGGACTCTGTGATCTGGAAGATCTCTTTCAACCAAAGCAATTCTATGATAGCAGCACTAAAGCTGTCACAGCAGAGTGCTTTCTCTTAATCTTCTAGTTTGAAAGCCTGGAAAGCCAGGAGAAGAGTGGGCAGGAAGCAGGAGGCTGTCACTGGGCTGACTTCACCCCTGGGGTTAATGAGTGCTGCCCTGATTGTGCCTGTAAAGCCTTCTGCTTTGTCATCACTTTGCCTGCTGTTCAATCAGTAATCCCTCGGGTGGTACCTTTGAAGTAGCCAGGGCTGGGCAAGTGAGTGCCTTCTCCAACCTCTCTTGTTCTTCCAGAGCAGCTGGAGTTCAGCAGGGCCACAGGACCGAAGTTCCTTTCCTGGCCTCGAGGGAGGCTTTCCCTGCTGCTCACCACCCTTCCTGCTGGAGCTCTGGGGCCCATCAGCGCTTGCTTGCAGAGCCATAGGTGCAAGGTAACCTCTTGCTGCTGAGTGTGGAGCACCTGTGGGTGCAGGTGGGTTTGGGGAGGGAGGCTGAGTGGCCAGGAGCTGGCAGTGATGGCTTCCTTAGCAGCTCACCCACAGCTCTGCAGCTCTGTCCAGACTGAACCTCTGTGACCTTGACTCTCTCCTTTGCCTGCTCCAGCCAAGATACGAAGGACTAAGGAAAAGGCTTCCCTGCTCTGTGCCCCTGCCATCTGCTGTCCATCCCTCTGGTATAAAATCTACCCACCTGGCAGTCACCTGTGCTGGCACTGACCTTTGTTCTGCTTCCTGATGTGGGCTCTGCTGCCTCTCAAAGAACAGCTCCCAGAGCTTACATAATTTGCTTGCCCAACGTGCACGTTGGAGCCACATGAGCAGGTTACACTACCCAGGCTCTCCCTGGGCTGAGTCACAGGCCCTGCACTGACAGAGGCACCTCTGCCAGCACTGGGCTTTCAGTCTGAAATTTCATCTATGAGTGCAAATAATTAGAGTGTTGCTAATCTCCTACTGCTTCTCCCCACGTAAACATTCCAATCAATTGTGTGCTGCTGGTCTCCCACGGAACCCAGAAAGGAGGGAGGAGGAGCACTTGGGTCTCTGGAGGCTTCTCTAGGGCCATGAGGCCTAAGAGTGGAGTATGGGCAGCAGTGTTGATCTGCTGGAGGATAGGAGGCTTCACAGGCCATGGGCTGGGTCCTGCACCTGAGTCCACAAAAGCTCCAGGCTGGGGGCAGAGTGCCTGGAAACTGCCCAGTTGAAAATGACCTGGGGGTGCTGGCCAGCAGTGGCTGAAGATGAGCCTGCAGTGTGCTCAGAGGGCCATCAGCATCAGTAAGAGTATGGTGAGCAGGTCCAGGACTGGGATTATCCCCCTGTACTGGGCACTGGTGAGGCCACATCTCAACTACTGGGTTCAGTTTTGAGCCCCTCACTCCAAGAAGGACCTTGAGTGGCTGGAGCAGTTCTAGAGAAGGGCAACAAATCTGGGCAAGGGTCTGGAGAACAGGTCTGGGGAGGAGCAGCTGAAGGAACTGGGGTTGTTGAGCCTGGAGAAGAGGAGGCTGAGGGGAGACCTCATTGTTCTCCACAGCTCCCTGAAAGGAGGCTGCACTGAGGTGGGGGTTGGTCTCTTCTCCCAAGGAGCAAGTGATGGACAAGAGGAAATGGCCTCAAGTTGCCCTGGGGGAGGTTTAGTTTGGACATTAGAAGAAACCTCTTCACCAAAAGGGCCATTGTGTGGTGGAGTCCCCAACCCTGGAGGGGTTTAAGAGCCCTTTAGATGAAGAGCTTAGGGCCATGGTCTGGCAGTTGTGTACAGTTGGTGGTGGGGTATGGTTGGGCTCAATGATCTTAAGGTCTTTCCCATCCAGGTGATTCTGTGCTCTAAGTTGGCAGATTCCTGCAGTGTTGTTGCTGAGTTAACAGCCACTTCTGTGCCTCCAGCTCCTCCCTCCCAAATAATAACCCTAGAACTGTGACTAATTCTGCTTTTGGTTCTCACTGTGTGGAGTAAGAGATGGGGAGGTTAGGAAATAAAGATGGGCTTGGACTTTTCTCCCTGGAAAACCTGACTCTGGCAGTGCATGTGCTGGGAAGGGTTAGTAAAGGTTTAATAACCAGCCTGGGGAGTTGGTAGGACTCTCTGGTGCTGGCAAGTAGGCCAAATCTTGCTGCACAGTGCCTTGTGAAATGCATTCTCTTGCCTAGGTTTCATGGGTCACTGCTGGCTTCTCTCCTAACTCCAGGCTTTGGAGGAGCTGGTTGATAAAAAGCCTGCAAGGGTTGTGCAAGGCCTGGTTGTGTAACAGGGCTGGATGCAGAACTGAGCTAACCTCCTCATGGGGAAGAAAAATCTGGGGTCAAGTGTCCTTGGGCTCCCCAAGTCAGGAGAGGGAGCTACTGGAGAGTGTCCAGCAGGGCCTCTGAGGTTGCTGAAGGGACTGAACATCTGTGTGATGAGGAAAGGCTGAGAGCCCTGGGGATGTTTAGTCTGGAAAAGAGCAGCTTGAGAGGGGATCTTATGAATGTTTCTAAGTATCTGAGAGGTGGGGAGCAAGAAGAGTGGGCCAGGCTCTTTCAGAGGTGTCCTGGGATAGGACAAGGGGAACAGGCACAAACTGGAAGCCAGGAGATTCCTTCTGAAGAGGAGGAGAAAGTTATTTGTTGTGAGGATGCTGGAGGCCTGGAGCAGGCTGCCCAGAGAGGTTGTGGAGTTTCCCTCTCTAGAGACTTTCAAGACCCATCTGGACACATTCTGGGTGATGCTGCTTGGCAGGGGGGTTGGACTCCATCTCTGGCCAGCCCTTCTAGCCCCTACCATTCTGTGATCCTCTGCTTATGTTGACCATGCTGGGGTGGGAGTGGGAAGCTGGAGAGCTGCAGTCTTCACACCTTGGGGGCAGCCTTTCAGCCTGCTTACTCCCTGCCTGCCTTGTCCCTTGCTGACACAGGGGTGTCCACTTTGGCTGCTGCTGTGATCTGGGCTCTGCTGGTGCAGGGGCTGGGAGTGACTGCAGAGGGCTGGGCAGGGCCACTGCCTGCATCTCCCAGGTGCTCAAAGAAGTGAAGCACAGCTCAGGTTGCCTTACCCAGGAGGGTCGTGGGGGGCACTGCTCACACCTCTAGCAGGGCAGAGGTAAAGCCTGGCTCTGGGAGCAGGGCACAGCTCTTGCTGGGTTGCACACATTGTAAGGGTAGAGCAGCAACACTGCCTTCTCTTACAGCAACATAAGAGTTGGGCTTGTGATGCCCAAAGAGCACTCACATCCTCAGAGGGAATCTACCTGATAAATACAAAAATGTCTGGTTTTCTGCAAATAAACCAATCCCCTGAGCATCCTGACTGGAGCTCTTCACAGCTCCTAAACCTTGCAGATATCTTTAACAATCTGCCTCTGATCCTCTTCCAGCTATGAGTTTCAAAGCAAACTTCCCAAACAGCATTGGAGGGGTTTGCTGTCCAGACTCTTCCTAGTAGGAGAGGTCACAGTCTGTTGCCACTAACTCCATCCATGGTGCTCCCTCCCTGTAGAGGCTGCAGGCAAAGTCATACCAACCCTCAACAAAGGCAGGCAAGGGCTGGACAAACTGCCTGGGGTCAGGCTTGCTGGAGGAGGGTGGTGTTCTCTGAGCTTCCACCTGTGGCTGCCTTGGGGACAGCACTTGCAGAGGAGGCTGCTGGAAAAAAAAAACAACACATAGTGGCCTCTTGAGCTTAAAACATCTTCAGCAGGACCTGAGCCATGCAGATCCATATGCCTGAGTGGCTTGCTCCTGAGAGTGTGCAGCACAGCCCAGTGAGCAGTCAGCTTGACTGAGTAGTGACCCTGCAGGCTTGTCCCAGCCCTCACATTTGGCTGCTCCTGGTTTTGACAAGGCATTGGCTTAGCTGGGTGAAAAACTGGCTGATGGTGGGGCCTGAAGAGTGGTGGGAAATGGAGTTAACTCCAGTTGGCAACTGGTCCCCAGTGGTGTTCCCCAGGGCTCAGCACTGGGACCAGTTTTCTTTAATCTGTTTGTCAGTGATCTGGGTGAGGGGGATCCAGGTACCCTCAGTCAGTTTGCAGAGGACACCAAGTTGGGCAGCAGTGTTGATCTGCTGGAGGGTGGGAGGCCAAGTGCTGGGTCCTGCACCTGGGTCACAACAACTCCACAAAGGCTCCAGCCTGGGGGGGCAGTGGGGAAGGACATGAGAGTGCTGGCCAGCAGTGGCTGAAGATGAGCCTGCAGTGTGGCCAGGAAGGCCACCAGCATCCTGGCCTGGATCAGCAAGAGTGTGGTGAGCAGGTCCAGGGCAGGGATTGGGGCCCTGTCCTGGGCACTGCTGAGGCCACACCTCAAGTACTGGGTTCAGTTTTGGGTCCCTCACTCCAAGAAGGACATTAAGGAGCTGGAGCAGCTCCAGAGGAGGGCAAAAAATCTGGGGAAGGGTCTGGAGAGCAGGCTGGGGGCTGGGGAGGAGCAGCTGAGGGAGCTGGGGGTGGTGTTGCACCTGGAGAAGAGGAGGCTCAGGGGAGACCTCGTTGCTCTCTACAGCTCCCTGAGAGGGGGCTGGAGCCAGGTGGGGGTTGGGCTCTTCTACCAAAGAGCAAGTGATGGACAAGAGGAAATGACCTCAAGTTGTGCCAGGAGAGGTTTAGATTGGGCATGAGAAAAAATTGCTTCCCCCAAATGGTTGTCAAAGCCTGTCCCAGGCTGCCTGGGGCAGTGGTGGAGTCCCCATCCCTGAAGAGGTTTCAAAGCCTTGGAGATGTGGTGCTGAGTACCATGGTTTGGTGGTGCCCTGACAATGCTGGGTTCAAGGCTGGATTCAAATGCTCTGAGAGGTCTTTTCCATCCCTAACCACTCTGGCAGTCTCTGAGTACCAGCAATGCTGAGACCTTTGTTGCACATTCAGCTGGTGCTTGGAGCCCATGCACTGATCCTGTCCCTCCTCAGAGGGGGTTGGTCAGCAGGAGGTTCTCCTCACCTGCTCTTCTCAGGTGCTTTGTGCTCTCATCCTGCACACGTGTTTTCCTGGGTTGGGAAGGAAGGTGTCCATGTGCCTCAGGCAGGGAGAGCCCCACAGGCTGGCTTGCAGCCTTCTGTCTGGTGATCTGAGGTGTGCACATTCAGGACCTCTGGCTTTGCTCTAAGGCAGCTTAGCAGATCAGAAGTCATTTTTGTGTTGGGTAATGCTCCAAGCCCTTTGGTGTCCTGGGAGCCTGCAGAGCCCCACCTTGGTGCACCCCTAGGGCAGGGCTGTTTTGTGTCTTGGTGAAACTCTTCCTCTCCTTGCTGCTCTCTGCCTCACCTCTTACAGCTGCTCTGCTGTCCTTCAATAGGACCAGAAGCCACCACAGTGTGCCAGAGGGAGCTCAGCTGTGCTGCATTTCCAGCTCCAGCCCCAGTGCTGTGCACTCCACAGCTCTCTCATGACTAAAATAGAAGCTCTGCTGATGTCTGAGCTGTGTGTCAAGGTCTGGCTAGCAGAGACCTTGCTCACAATCATTTGTTCTGTTCAACCAAAACCCAGCTTTGGGTTGGGTGTGTTTGTGTTAATGTGCTCAAGGTGTTGCTGCAGCCAACTTCCCTCTTTAGATTGGGGGTTCTGAGGTGCTGGAGGCAGCAGGAGGCTCATGGGCAGTCACTTCCCCATCCTTGTGTGACTCTGCAGCTTTCCACTTATCTTTCCTAACTGGAACTTGTGGGATGTGCTGGTTTGGTTTTATTTTTTTTAAGGAAGTGATATGGAAGTGACTTCATCACCTGGCCAGGCTGCAGAGTTGGGCAGAGGGAACCTCATGGAGTTCACCAAGGGCAAGGGCAGGGTCCTGGCCCTGGGGAGGAACAACCTCCTGCAGCAGGACAGGGGAGGAGGGACCTGCTGGGAAGCAGCTCCAAGGAGAAGGAGCTGGGAGTGCTGGGGGGGGACAAGTTCCCCATGAGGCAGCAATGTGCCCTGGTGGCCAAGAAGGCCAAGGGGGTCCTGGGGTGCATGGAGAAGAGTGTGGGCAGCAGGGCAAGGGAGGTTCTGCTCCCCCTCTGCTCTGCTCTAGGGAGGCCACATCTGGAGTGCTGGGTCCAGTTCTGGGCTCCCCAGTTGAAGAGAGACAGAGAAGTGCTGGAGAGAGTGCAGGGGAGGCTGCAGAGCTGCTGAGGGGCCTGGAGCAGCTCTGTGAGGAGCAAAGGCTGAGAGCCCTGGGGCTGAGAGCCTGCAGAAGAGCAGCCCCAGAGGGGAGCTGAGCAATGCTCAGCAAGAGCTAAAGGAGCTGTGGGTAGGGGGCAAGAGGCTGGGGCCAGACTCTGCTCAGTGGTGCCCAGGGCCAGGACAAGGGGCAGCAAGGGGCACAAAGTGGCAGCCAGGAGGTTGCATGTGAAGAGGAGGAGAAAGTTGTTTGTTGTGAGGGTGCTGGAGGCCTGGAGCAGGCTGCCCAGAGAGGTTGTGGAGTGTCCTTGTGTGGAGAGCTTCCAACCCCCCCTGGGCATTGTGCTCCTGGGCAAGCTGCTGTGGGTGCCCTGCTGGAGCAGGGGGATTGGACTGGCTGAGCTCCAGAGGTCCCCTCCAGCCCCTGCTGTGCTGTGGTTCTGTGTAGTGCTGGGTGTAGCAGTGAGCCTCACACAGAGTGAATCTGACCTGGCTGTCAGGCACTGCTGGGAGCCAGCCCTGCCTCTCTGCTCCTTATCCCCAGGAGGAGGCTTTGCCTGCTGTGTGCAGTGACCATCCTGTTCCACAGCCAGCACTGATGTGGCTACTCAGGCTGAGGCTGATGGCTGAGGAAGCCATGGGGTCTCCCTTCCTCCCCAGGAGTGCAGGAACTCACCTGCAGGATGAGGCCACCCAAAGCAGGGAGCCTGTATGGACCAGACCAGGCATGGGCACTCTCCTGGCCAGAGCAAAGGCCTCTCTCTGAGGGCAGATGGCATCTCTGCAGGGCAGTGCCATGGGGAAAGGCTGCTCCAGGGGCTGTGGAAGGCACTGTGAAAAAACCTGGAGCTGAGCACCAGCTGCAGTGGTCTCCTGGTCTGGAGAGGACCACTATTCCTGCCAGGTCTTTTACTAAAAAGGAAAGAGCTGATTTGAGACTAGTCTGAGACTCACCAAGGCTGGTAACTGGCACAGGCTGCTGCCAGCTGAATTCCCCCTGCTGGGTTGCATCCGTACCCAAAGAGGGATGAGAGGAGATGTGGTTTTGCCCCTGGCCTAGTCTTGCACACTCTCAGGAGTGCAGGAAGGTTCCCTGCAGTGGGGTTGAGAGGAGGGCAGGCAGAGCCATCCCCACTGCAGCCCTGCTCTGCTGCTGCCCCTGCTCCTTCCTGCTGTTCTCGTGCCCGTGGGGCTTCTCTTCCTGGCACTGGCAGTGACCTGCCCACCTCCTGTCTGCAGTGGGTGAAAGCAGCAGGCCCTTGGCTGGTCACAAGACTGCCTTCCTCTTTGTGAGCAAGCCTCTGCCCTCTTCCTTCTCCTCTGCCACCACCTCCAGAGCCATGGGACCTTGCCACAGCCTCCTCCGGAGCTGCCCTCTGCACGACCTCCTGAGGAGTGGTTTTCTTCTCCTCTTCCCAGGTGCTTTGGTTGGGTGTTAATTCTGTTTCTTGTTTATTTTACTCTTGTTTCTCTAGCTTGGGCTACAAAGAGGAGGCCTTTCCATGTGCTTTGGCTGCTCATTTCCATGCTCTGTCTTCCCTCCTTCCTGGAGCTGTTTTCTAGGGCTGTGCCCTGATGCCACTGGAAATAACTGGTTTAGGACTCAGGGGTTGGTATGATTGATTTAATGGGTTTTTTTGGGCTGCTACTTACAGTCTCAAACTGCAGCAGGGGAGGTTTAGGCTCAAGGTGAGGAGAACTTCTTTACAGAGAGAGTTGTTAGAGGTTGGAATGTGCTGCCCAGGGAGGTGGTGGAGTCACCATCCCTGGAGGTGTTCAAGAGGGGATTGGATGTGGCACTTGGTGCCATGGTTTAGTAGTCATGAGGTCTGGGGTGACAGGTTGGACTTTGATGATCCTTGAGGTCTTTTCCAACTTTATTGATTCTGTGATTCTGTGATTCTGGGGGCTGGTCATGTCCCTGACCTGTGTTGTGCCATAGTGCTGTGCAAGGGTGGTCAGCACAAGAGAAGGGGCAGGCCAGGCCTGTGGTGGGGAGGGGGATCTGCTGGTGGGTGACTTGGGAATTCAGCTTGGTACCTCTGAGTTGGAAAGGTGGCTGTGACAGATCATGAGGATCAATGGGCTGGGACAACAGGATTGATCCAGGCTGGGGATGAAGGTCTGGAGAGCAGCCCTGAGGAGAAGGACTTGGGGATGCTGAGGGGGGTGCAGAGCTGGACAGGAGGCAGCACTGAGTGCTGCCAGCCCAGCCCAAGCCTGTCCTGATCCCTGCTGCATGGGCAGCAGTGGCAGAGAGGGGATTCTGCCCCTCTGCTGAGGCCCCCTGCAGTGTTGGGGCAGCTCTGGAGTCCTCAGCACAGCACAGACAGGGAGCTGAGCTTGGGGGCTGCTTGGTGCTGCTCAGCTGGATTCTGGGGATTGGTTACTGGGAGCAGGCCTGGGCTCTGCTGGCTCAGCAGGACCTCCTTCTCCTTTCCTCTCCTGTCAGCTGGGCTTGGACACTCATTTTTGGGGCAAGAGTCACAGGCTGCAGACCTGATCTGGAATCAGGAAGCCAAATTGTCCTGAGATAGTAGCAAAAGAATGCACTGGGTTGGAAGGGAGCCTCCAAGGTCATCTTGTCCAACCCCCCTGCAGGCAGCAGGCACACTTCCAACTAGATCAGGCTGCTCAGGGCCCTGCCAGGTTTGACCTTGAATGTCTCCAGGGCTGGAGTCTCTACCACTTACCTGAGCAACCTGTTCCAGTGTCTCACCACCCTCACTATGCAGAACTTCCTCCTGATGTCCAACCTAACTCTGCCCTGCCCCAGTTTCAAACCCTTGCCCCTCACCCTATCCCCACAGGCCCTTCTGAACAGTCCCCCCCAGCCTTACTGTAGGTCCCCTTCAGGTATTGAAATGCTGCTCCTGGGTCTCCCTGGAGCCTTTTCCAGGCTCAACAGCTCCAACTCCCTCAGCCTGTCCCCATAGGGGAGGTCCTCCAGCCCTCTGATCACCTGGGTGGCCTCCTCTGGACCTGCTCTAGCAGTTCCATGTCCCATCATCATGGAGCCCATCATCAAAGTTCAGGCAGTTCTTGTCTGGAGAACATCTGCTGCCTTCAGGGTTCCAGGGCAGTGTGTAACCTTTATGGAATCCCAGGCTGGCTTGGGTGGGAAGGGACCTTCAAAGCTCATCCAGACCAACCCCCCTGCAGTCAGCAGGGACATCCCCAACCAGAGCAGGTTGCTCACAGCCCCACACAACCTGACCTGGATGGATTCCAGGGATGAGGCAGCTCCCACCTGCTGGACTGCTCTCCAGCTCTTCATCCCCCAGCCTGGATAGATACTGAAGGTTGCTCCAACCCAGCTGCATGAGTTCCACACAGCCCTACTGCTCCAGCATGTCCAGGTCCCTGGTGGCTCCCATCCTGCTGGTGTGCCAGCCACTCCTCACAGCTTGGGGTCATCTGCAGCTTCTGCTGTGGAGCTTTGTGAATGGAGAGAGGAGACCAGGCCAAGCCTCTGGCCATGCAGCAGGCCCTAAGCCTCCAGCAGTGGTGCTCTTCCCTCTGCCTGTGGGGGTGAGGAGGTGGTTCAGCTGCTCCTGCAGCTGCAGGCTTCTCCTTTGAAGTCCTGGAGAGCCTCAGTGTGGTGAAGGCCAGGAGATAACACAGCCTCCTCCCCCACATCTGCCCATGCTGCATTCCTGGGAGCTTCCTTCCTGAGGGTGTCTCTTTCCAAGGCATCTCTGCCTGGGAGAGCAGACCACCTCTGGAGGCTGGAGAAAGCCAACCCCCTGCAGCTGCTGCTCGTCTCCTTGCCCTAGAAGGACAGAAGTGCTGCTGGTGTGGGCACAGCAGTGACCTGCTGCTGCAGAGGAGCCCACCAGCTCCTGTCCTGTGTCAGGGCAGGTGGTGAAGATCCACATCTGAGCTGCCTGGGGGTGGGGTGGGGGGGGGGGGGTGTTGTGGGGCCAGGTGCACAGAGCCTCAGTGTGTTCCATCCTGGGCTGGCTGCCACTCACCAAAGACATCTGGAGCTTGAGCCCTCATCCATGTGGTGCTTGGTGTTGCTGTGTCCTGTGTTAGGAGGCTTTCCCTGGGCATGGTGCTGTTGAGGTTCCACCTCAACATGAGGAGGAACTTCTTCACTGTGAGGCTCACAGAGCACTGGAACAGGCTGCCCAGAGAGGTTGGGGAGTCTCCTTCTCTGGAGGCTTTCAGGACCCATCTGGATGTGTTCCTGTGTGACCTGTGCTGGATTCTGTTGTCCTGCTCTGGCAGGGGGTTGGACTGGATGATCTTTGAAGGTCCCTTGCAGCCCCTGTGAGGCTGTGAGTGGTGGATTTGGTGCTCAGAGGGAAGGAGTGCAGCTCCTACCCCAAACCACATCAGCCTTGGGGTTTTCTTGTCTCCTCCTGAGCAAAGGTTTGCCATTACCTCACCTGCCATGGGAGAGGGCTGATCAAGGGAAATGGGTGAAAGAGAGGCCACTGCTGAGGACAGACAGACTGCCATGGCCATTGGTGCCCTGTAGCAGTGGAACTGGCCACCCTGCTGCAGTCTGAGCAAGGGGAGCTGGCACTGGGCAAAATGTACCCTGCAGTGGTGGAGATGTTTGTCCAGGCAGCTTCCTGCCTGCATTTGGGGGGTGGCAGAAGGGCTGGGGCTGTGCTGTGTGAGCAGCAGCTGAGGCTGCCTGGGCAGTCATTGACCAGCAGCCAGCCCTCAGGGGTTCTGTGCCCTGAGACTAGAGATGAGCAAGCCCCCAGGAACCAAAGCCAGAGGATGATGTGCTGGCAGCTTCTGGCTGAGACCTGCAGATGAGCTGGGGTGGCAGTGAGGAGGAGAAGAAGTTAACTTGCAGTTAAAACTTCTGGGGTTCCATCAGGAGTGAAGGCAAGAAATGAGCAACATTTCACCCCCTACCAGTGCATTCCTTTGGTGTCTGTTGCTGGAACAGCTCCTTGGAATTGAATGAGGAGGAGAAGAGGTCCCTGCTGGGAGCTGTGCCTTGTTGGCAGCTAAGCTCTGGCTGTGGAGGCTTTCACCAACAGTTTAGTCTACAGCTGTACAGAAATAGCCCCCAGCTGTTGCTTGGCACAGAGAGCCAGTGGGGGAAAGGCTGTCTGCAAGGAAGGGAGGACAGGGTGACCTGCCTGGTGGGAGGGGTGGTCAGTTTGCTCCTCTGCAGTCACATCACTCACATTTTTCTTCCCACCTCCTGCTTTGTGTCATCTCTGGAAGCTTTGCAGTGGTGTTTTAGTGCCCTCCATAGCAAGCTCTAAATGAAAATTCTTGTGGGGTTGGGAACTTGTGGGTGCAGAAGTACCCAGGAGCCCACTCATGATCACTGCCAGGTGGCTGTGGACTTCTCCTTGCTCCACAGGGCTGATCTGAGCTGGTGACCTGTGGCAGAGCACTTGGTGTTCTCTGGAGCTGGGCTTTTTCTTTGAGGGGGGTAACACCAAGGGAGGATTCTTTGCTGAAGGCTTTGCCCTGTCTCCCTTTGTAGCACTCCCTCAGCATCACCTTCCCTTCCTTCCCAGCTCCTGACTGCAGCAGCAGAACCTTCAGCTTCAACCAGTTCTCAGCAGGGCTGGCTGGGAGCTCTTCCCCAGCAGGCACAGCTCTGCTGCAGAGGTTAACTCCCCTCCTGGCTCAGCCCTGGGATGTGTCCTCTCTCTCTCTGGTGGCACCCTTGCAGCTCTGAGTCGCTTTCTGTGTGCAGATCCACAGCCTCCTGCCTTGGCAGGATGCCCAAGTAGAAGAAGAGAGTCCCCTTTGCCCCTCCACGTGGATTTTGGAGCTCTTTATCTGTTTGCTTGGGCAGAGGGCAGTGTTGGGCAGATAATGTGGGCATCTGCACTGGGGACAGAGCAGCAGGAGGGAAGGAGCAGTGATTGGTGGCTCCCCAGAGAAGGGCAGGGGCCACAGGGATCCTTGAGAGCTGGATGCTTGTCCTTGCAATTCCAGGCACTCTGGGGGAGCTCCAGGTGACTTAAACTCTGCCTTGGCAAATGGAAAGGAGCAATTGAAGGAGACAGAAGTGGGAAGCCAGAGACCCCCAGAGAGGGAATGGGAAATCAGAAGTCTCCATCACTGGTGGTGTGGTGACCTGATGTGGGGATGCTCACAGAACCACTGTGCCATGGTCCTGCTCTGTGGTTCATAAGCACAGCAGCAGGCCCTGGGCAACCTTGTGGGGCAGAGGGAGAAAGCCCCAGAACTGTGGGGAGACTGGAAGAGAGGAATCTCCCCCCAGTGCCAGCCCAGGGGCTGTGTGGTGAGTAAGGGCTGGCTGTGAGTCCCTGCTGGGCTTGGCTGGGGCACTGGTAGGAGCCACACTGGGCTCCCTGGCTGGAACCTGGGGCTGCTCTGATGCTGCTGGCAAAGGAAGAGCAGAAATCACTTCTGGGATGCAGAGGGAAGGGAAGGCCTTGGTGGGACAGGGAGATACCTTGGGACACTAAAGGATCTCACAGAATCACCTGGTGGGAAAAGACTTTAAGGTCATTGAGTCTGACCATAATCTAACATCTCCCTGTGCACAACTCTTAGACCATGGCCTTAAGCTCCTCATCCAAACAGGTCTGAAACCCCTTCAGGCAGCCTGGGGCAGTGCCTGATGACCCTTTCTGTGAAGAAATTTTTCCTAATATCCAACCCAAACCTCCCCTGCTGCAACTTGAGGCCATGTCCTCTTGTCCTATCTCTTGATATTAGGGAGAAGAGACCAACTCCTGCCTCACTCCAACCTCCTTTCAGGGAGTTGTAGAGCCAGAAGGTCTCCCCTCAGCCTGAAGAAAAGGAGGAGGCTGAACACCCCCAGCTCCCTCAGCTGCTCCTCCCCAGCCCTGTTCTCCAGACCCTTCCCCAGCTTTCTTGCCTTTCCCTGGACCTGCTCCAGCTCCTCAATGTCCTTCTTGGAGTGAGGAGCCCAAACCTGAACCCAGTACTTGAGGTGTGGCCTCACCAGTGCCCAGTCCAGAGGCACTCCCCAGCAGCTCTGTGGTGCAAAGCCTCTCTCTGAGGAGCCTCTGAGCTCCCTCTGCTCCTGGCACTGGGAGTGTGCAGCGAGAAGCAGACCGAGCAGTGCCCGGGGCTGTGGTGTGGCACTGTGTGCCTGCTGGTGTTGACTCCTTTGTCCTTGCTGACAGGGCCTGTGACCACCATGGGGGATGCCATGGAAGCCAGCAGCCCTGCCAGCAGCACAGCCCAGCAGGAGTCCCTGGTCAGCATGACAGATGTGTTCCTCATCTCCCTCATCGTTGGCCTCTTCACCTACTGGATGTTCTTCCGCAAGAAAAAGGAGGAGGTCCCAGAGCTGCCCAAGATGCAGACAGTGTAAGTGACAGCTCCTGGGCAGCGTGCTGGGGACTGGCTGGGGCTTTCTGTCCTGCTCATACAATCATGGAATGACTTGGGGTGGGAAGGGACCTCCAAAGCTCATCCAGTCCAAGCCCTCTGCAGTCAGAAATCTTCCACCAGATCAGGTTGCTCAGAGCCTTCTCCAGCCTCACCTGCAATATCTCCAGGGATGGGGCCACAACCACCTCCCTGGGCAAATTGTGGCAGAGTTCCAGCAGCCTCCTGGTGTAGAACTTGTTCCTCACATCCAATCTCAATCTGCTCTGCTCTTGTTTCAAACCATTGTCCCTGGTCCTGTCCCTGCAGGCCTTTGCAAACACTCCCTCTGCAGCCTTCTTGTAGCCCCTTAGGGACTGGAAGGCTGCTCTAAGGTCTCCTTAGAGCCTTCTCTTCTCCACTGGGCTGAGCAGCCCCAGCTCCCTCAGCCTGTCCCCACAGCATTGGTGCTCCAGCCCTCTGATCATCTTTGTGGCCTCCTCTGGACCCTTTCCATGAGCTCCATGTCCTTCTGGTGCTGGGGTCCCATATCTGGCCCCAGCCCTGCAGGTGAGGTCTCCCCAGAGCAGAGCAGGGGGCAGGATCCTCTCTCTCCAGCTCTGGCCACACTGCTTTGGATGCAGCCCAGGCTGTCCTTGGCCTTCTGGGCTGCAGGTGCCCATTGCTGGCTCCTGTCCAGCTTCTCACCCCCCAGCACCCCAAGTCCTTTTCCCCAGGGCTGCTCTCAATCTCATCATCCCCATCCTGGATTGATAATGAGGATTGCTCTGACAGGTGCAGAACCCTGCACTTGCTCTTGTTGAACCTCATGAGGTTCACTTGGGCACCACCTCTCCAGCTTGCCCATGGTGGCTCCTTGGATTATGGATTATAGGAGGTCTCCAAGTGAGGGCACTTGATCCCAAAGTGCATTTCTGTCCCCTCCCATTTCTGTGTTCTGTGCAGAACTCCCTGGTGTGGAGCCAGGCTGCAGTTCTCCCTCAGCCCACAGTGTGGCCCACAGCAGAGCTTCCCCTTCCCAAGCAGAGCCTCTGGCTGTGTTTCAGAACTCTTCAGGGTAGCCTTGGCTGCTCTCTGTGTTTTCTGTTAAAAGCTGTGTTGAAAACTGGAGAAAGGTGGCAAGCTCTTGAGCAGATTTCCTGTTGGGAATCTCTTCTACCCTTAGCTTTAGAGAGAAGAAACAGTCTTGGGGCATAGCTCCTGAGCAGGAGCTGCTTGGCAGCTCTTGTGCAACTTGCTCAATACCACATTACCACAGCAGCAGGAGACTGGGTTTGGAGAGGGAGAGGTCCTTGTTCCACCCTGCCTTCTGCAAAGAGCTTAGGCCTAGGAGCAGGTTGTGTTGGTGGAGATCTTGGTATCTTGGCATTTAGTTCCTTGTCTTGGTCACACCCCAAGCCTAGCATCAGCTTTCTGCTGGGCTTTTTAGCTCATTCCATTTCCTTCTGGAGCACTGGTGAGAGGCTTGAAAGCCCCTAAAATGAAACCCTAAGGAGGGGTTGAAAGCTCCTAAAGAGGGGATTGAAAGCCCCTAAAATGAAGCCTAAGGAGGGGTTGAAAGCTCCTAAGGAGGGGATTGAAAGCTCCTGAAGTGAAGCCTAATGAGGGGGTTGAAGCCACTGCAACAGAGACCAAAGGTCTCCTGGGCTCTGTTCCCTGTGTGTTTGCACAGTGAAAGTGAGCCTCAGCCTAGCCCTGTGCTCTGCATTAGCCTTTTGCAGGAGGTGACCACACAAGGTCAATCCTTTGGGTCTGTGCTGGCTGCAGAGTCACTGCAGGTCCTCCCCAGTCCTGAGGGGTTGGTTGTGAGGCCATGAGGAGGAATCACAGAACTTTGTGGGGCGAAAGGGACCTTGAAAGTCCAACCCCAGGGCAGGCCACACAGGAACACATCCAGAGGAAAGTCTCCAAAGGAAACTCCACAACCTCTCTGGGCAGCCTGCTCCAGGGCTCCAACACCCTCACAGTGACAATGAGTCAGTCCAAGGGTGTTTGACACAGCTGCTCCTGGGCCAGCAGGGAGTGGGAGCACAAAACATTCCCTCACTGGCCTGCAAATTCCCTCTGATCTTCCTGGATGGGGTTGGCTTTGGGATGTGTCTTTGCTTACACACCAGGAAAAAGCTCCTTGGCCTGTCAGAGTGCTGCTGGTTGATAGAAACACAGAAGGGCAGGGGTTGGAAGGGACCTGAAGAGATGGAAGGGACCTCAACCCCCTGCCAG
>VXBD01013962.1:0-12738 GCA_013399975.1 Indicator maculatus
TTTCTTCCTTTCTTCCTTTCTTCCTTCTTGCCAGCAGGCATTGCTGCATTGCACCCCATATCACTTTAAAAAGCAGATTTACATGCATTAATCAAAGTCATATAACAGGATAGTACCAGAATGAGGGAGAAAATGAAGTTTTTTAAAATGTAGAACTCTCACCTAAAGAGCTGACTACAGCTACCTTCATATAAAGCATATCCAACCCACCTTCAGTACTACAGCCAGTAATGGTGTCCCCAGCATGAAAAGTGCATGGAACTGCTGGAGTGAGTCCAGAGCAGGCCATAGAGATCATCCAAAGGATCTTACAGGAAGGCTGCAGGGGGACTTTTCGTAAAGGCAAAAGGGAGAATGGTTTAAAGCTGAGGGAGATAGAGTTAGACTGGATCTTAGGAAGAAGTTCTTCAGTTCAAAGGTGGTAAGACTCTGGAACAGGCTGCCCAGGGAGGTTGTGGCTGCCTCCTCCCTGGGGGTGTTCAAGGCCCTGTTGGATGGAGCCTTGAGCAGCCAAGTCTAGTTGAGAGGTGTCCCTGCCCATGGCAGAGGGGGCTGGAGTAGCTGATCTCTGAGATCCCTTCCACCCTGAGTCATTCTCTGGTTTTATGGTGCCATCAAAACCATTTTCATTTATTGCCAGAAGACATTTGTAAGGGTTGTGTAGGATGAACTGCTCTGCAGTATTGCATGGATATGTTCTTAGATTATCATAAAATCCCAGATGTGGAGCAGAGTTTATTACACAATGCCAGCAAATTAATGTAGTAGTTTAGAGCAATCACTACAAAACATTGCAAAGTCCAACAACCATCCCCTTTTCCACTGGGGACTTAACTTTAGCAACATAGTTTATAAAAGATTTATCCATCCTGACTCTGCTGCAAAGCTGCTAACATGGTCATTGATTTCATGTGAAGATGTCAATGCACCAAATAATACAAACTTCCCAAAGCACTTATTACAAATAAATTACAATTTTAAGCTGCATCACTGTGATCTGGGAAAACTCTGAAGCCAGAGTCAGATTAGAGCTTCTGGTCACAGAGAGCAGTACTTCTGCTTGGAAAAAAATGATTTTGTTGTTAACCTGCTAAGATCCAGGAGGTGAAAAAACTGATTATCTGTCAGCCTAGAACATAGACATCTCTGTCCTTAGAATTAGATGGCACTGACAAATAATTTTTTCATACAGATCTATTTATTTATTTATTCATCCCCCCTGGGAATTGTACAATTTCTTCATATTTCCTTCCCCCCCTCCCATTGTCTTGCACCCTAGTCTGTGTCTTGAGTGCTCTCTTGGCCAAATTACTGTTCTCTTTCTCTCAAAAACAAACAAGCAAACAAAACCCCAAACAACTCTGCATGTTCCATTTTATGGCCTCAAGTTGCACCATGAGAGGTTTAGATTGGATATTAGAATAAAATTCTTGTGTGTAAGAACCTCTTCTCCCCAGTTACAAGTGATAGGATGAGAGGAAATGGCCTCAAATGGCACTGGGGGGAGGCTTAGGTTGGACATGAGAAGAAAGCTCTTGACTGAAACAGTTCTCAACTCTTGGCACAGGCTGCCCAGGGAGGTGGTTGAATGCCCATCCCTGGAGGTGTTTCAAGGAGGCAGAGATGCTGAGGGCCATAGTTTAGCTCCAGCCTTGGTGCAGTTAGGGAATGGTTGGACTGGATGAGCTTAAAGGGCTTTTCCAACCAAAATGATTCTACAATTCTGTGATTTTATACTTCAGAAGCTTCCTTGATTTTCTTTCTTTGCTGTCCTCTCTACTCCAAGAGTGTGGCTCAGTTTGCTCTCCATTTTGTTTGGAGCAAGTCTCCCTATTATTCCCAAATATTTGTGATCAGTTTCTTAACTTCTCCCAGAACTACTCTGTTCTTCATTTCCTTTGCTATAAGCAAACTTCTAGGCTACCTCTGTCGTCACTTTTGTCACTGGTGGCATACAGAGCTTCCATCTGGCTGGTTTTTGCCAGTTTGACCAGTTTAACCCTTGGTTTGGGGTTGGTATTGGCAGTAGTGAGCATGCCTCTAGGCTGTCTGACTGAGAGAGCTTTGGGGTGGCCTTTTGGCCATTGCTTGGTTTTTGTTTGCCTGATTCAAAGGTAGTAACCCTATTCCCATATGAATTTCTCTTCTTTTGGTGCCACTTGGGTTGGTTTTACTGTGAACATCTCTCCCACTTAGCTCTGGTGTGATAGCCACAGACCTGCCTGGCTATGTTAACTCTTTATAGTCTATCTGTTCTATTTATTCTACCTATTTGGGTGTCATTCTTGGGTTTTAAGACTTATTTTTCATCCTCACTGTTTATTTTGCCTAATGCTTGCCTATCTTCGTGCTTTATTCAAACCAGAACTTGGAATGATACTCTGTGGTTAAGAACAGGAGGCTTCATACCTCCTGGAAACATCAGACCTGCTCTTCATGACATCCCATGGATGCTGGCACTTTAATTTTGTCTCCATACATTTAGTAGCAGCTATAATCCAAAATGTCCTCTTCAAGTTTATGTTGTGAATTACACAAGAACTCCATCATGTGTCCCTGGAGGTGTTACAAAAAATAAATGTGTAGATAGCACTTCAGGCCATGGTGGTGTTAGGTCAATGGTTGGACTTGATGATCTTAGAGGTCTTTTCCAGCTGCAGCAATTCTGTGATTCCCTGTTGTCATTGTGACAGGTTTGTTATGTCCAGACTGCTACTGTTTCTAAACAAGGGATGTTCAAACAGAACCTTCCCCCCTCAAAGCAAGACCCCTGAATTTTTATTGTTATGGAATCATAGAATGGTCTGGATTGGAAGGGACCTTTGAAGGTCATCCAGTCCAACTCTCCTGCAGTCAGCAGGGATGTCCTCAACTAGATCAGGTTGCCCAGAGCCCTGTCGATGCTCAGGGATGGAGTTCCAACCACCTCCCTGGGCAACCTGATCCTGTGTTCCACCGCCCTCATAGTAAAGAACTTGTTCCTAACATCCAATCTAAATCTTCTCTGCTCTAGTTTGAAGCCATGGCCCCCTGTCCTGTCCCTACAGGCCTTTGCAAACAGTCTCTCTGCAGCCTTCTTGTAGCCCCCTTCAGGTACTGGCAAGCTGCTGTTAGGTCTCCTTGGAGCCTTCTCTTCTCCAGGCTGAACACCCCCAGCTCCCTCAGCCTGTCCTCATAGAAGAGGTGCTCCAACCCCCTGATCATTTTCATGGTCTTCCTCTGGACCTGCTCCCTCAGGTCCATGTCTATCCTGTATTGAGGGCTCTAGAGCTGGACACAGTACTCCAGGTGAGGTCTCACCAGAGCAAAGTGGCAGAATCCCTCACTCCATCTGCTGGCAATGCTGCTTTTGATGCAGCCTAGGATGCGATTGTTCCTTTATGCTGAATTGCAATTTAGCTCTGCTGTTAGATTTATTTTGCTGTTTGTTGGCTCACTCAATGTTCCACACCCTATATTCCTACAGCTGTAAGCACAAAGAATGTTCTTATAATAGTACTGAAAGCCCTGAATCCCACTAGTTTGAACACTTCATTTCTGGCATAGCATTCAGGCACTGTCCCAGGAGCAAGAATTCTGTGCTGCTTCCAAACCCAGATCTTTTCTGTGTCAATGAAGTCTTCTCTGCATCCAAGATATCAAACTGTCAGGCTGGGTTTTGTTTTGTTTGTTTGGTTGGGTTTTTTGTTTTGTTTTGGTTTGGTTTTGGTTTTGTTTTTTGGGGTTTTTTTTTTAGGCCAGAATTGAGGAAATACATCTGATTTAAATAAATTAGGTTGTTTGAACATGCCTAAAGCAACAGCATAAACATGTCACTGCTTTTCTGCCTCTTAATGTGAGTCCAGCTAGGTCCGTTGGGCAAAGCCTTCTCAAAGACAACTCTGCTTCTTTCATTCAGGCACAGTTAAAAAGAGGGAATTATTGTGGGATAGTCTCATTACAGTCTAGATGTGAAGCTCCTTCTGTGGCTGCACCTTGAAATTGTACTTTGTGTAGGTTCGTCCCTGAAATATTACTTCCATGGTTAGTAAAGTGCTCCTCCTTTGGCTGAAGATAATTTTATACTGCAGGATATTGATTGGATATTGCAGGATATTGAAACTCTTTGAGCAGGTCCAGAGAAGGGACGTGAACGTGTTCAAGGGTTGGAGCACCTCTCCTGTAGAAACATGTGGATGGAGTTGGGCTTGTTCAGCATGGAGAAGAGAAGGCTCCAAGGTGATAGTAGAGCAGCTTGCTAGTATGTGAAGGGGGCTATGGGAGAGCTGGAGAGGTACTTTTGATAAAGGCACAAAGTGACAGGGTGAAGGCTGATGGCTTCAGACTGGAAGAAGCTCAATTGAGATGAGACATGAGTCAGAAATTTTTCCCCATGACAGTGGACAGACACTGGACCACATTGCCCTGAGAAACTGTGGAGGCTCCAAGCCCGGTAGTGTTCCAAGACAGTTCGGATGGGGCCTTGAGCAACCTGGGCTGGTGGAAGGTGTCCTTGCCCATGGTATTGGGACTGGATGATCTTTAAGGTCCCTTCCAACATGATTCTATTCTGATTCTGTGAACATGTCTGTCAGCATCAACCATTCCCTCTGAACTATGGTCTAAAAAAGTTTGGCTGAAGCCAATCAACAGAGCGTGATTTGAGTAGCAATGGATCTGAGCCTTTCTTAGCTTCAGTTGAAAGGGAGATATTAGCAGCAAACACTTCTGGCAATAGCCACTTAACATTCAGAGCAGTAGGGGAGGAAGAAATCCCTGACTACTGGAGGTAAATTCAACATGTAATCTGTAATCTTCTGGAGCTGGAAGTCAAATGCAGGTAGTTTTAGTTCTCATTAGTTCTGTTGCAGAACTTCAGACTCCTATTTAGAATAATTCTTCAAACTTCTGCTTCCAGTCCTTAAATGACTGTTTGGTTCCCGTTCTTTAGCTTAACTAGCTCTGCTCCCTCTGCATTCACAAAGCCCATCTGTGTTCTCTCAGCTTCCATTTTGATAAGTTAAAGATGTTAAGGTTCATTTCAGGTGCTGCCTCTTAACATCTCTCTTCTGTTTCCTTGAAACACTGCTGGTTTGAACACAACTGTCCTGCACCTGTTGTGTGCTAGTTCAGGAGTGGTCTTGCCATGACCTCATGCAAGTGGTGCTCTCTACCAGCACTACAAAACATCCCAGCACATCCTAGGATTAAACTTCCCTTTTTCATGGCAGCTTCACACTGGTAGTGATAATCATCATGTGATTGACTGATTAAACCTGAGTCTTCCTCCTCCTGCACTATTTCCAGCTGATGAGCTCCCAGCTTATAGCAGAAATTCTCGTTATTAGTCCCCGAGTGCACGACCTTACACTTTGTACTATTAAATTTCATCTTGCTTCTATTTCTGCAGTCTTCAAGGTCATCTAATTCCTCCTGTATGATATTCCACTTCTCCTAGGTATTGGCAGCTCCACCAAAGTTTTTGCCATCAGAAAAATTTCATTAGCACTCTCCCAGAATTCGTATCAAAGGCATTCTTGAAGATATCAAATAATGCTGGTCCTAAGAGCACACCCTGAGGAACTCCACCGGTGAGTCTCCCAACTGATAGACTCCTTTTCAACACATATTGGTCTCTTGTTTACCCTGGGTTTTTTTTCAGTGTTAACATTCTTGCGCTCATTATCTGGTCTAAGTGGTAGCTCCCCATATGCTGTGCAGCAAAGATGGATTAGAGCTTTACAGTAAAGGAAGAATTATCAACAATATTAGTCTGGAGAGGAGAAGACTTAGGATCTGATCAATGTCTATAAATATCTGAGGGCTGGGGATCAGGAAGGAAGGGACAGGGACAGCCTCTGCTCATTTGTGCCCTTTGATAGGACAAGGGGCAATGGATGGAAACTATAGCACAGGAGGTTCCACCTCAACATGAGGAAGAACTTCTTCACTGTGAGTGTCACAGAGCCCTGGAGCAGGCTGCCTGGAGAGGTTGTAGAGTCTCCTTCTGTGGAGGCTTTCCAGCCCTGTCTGGATGTGCTCCTGTGTGACCTGTGTTGGATTCTATGGTCCTGCTCTGTCAGGGGGATTGGACTGGAAGATCTCCAGAGGTGCCTTCCAACCCCTAACATCCTGGGATCCTGCAATACTTGAAAGTGCGACCTAGGGAAGGAGATTCAATCAAAGCAAGCTGCATATCACTCACGCTGTTTGGAACGCTGGACGGGAGAAGACAAAGCCTAAGTGATTATACAAGCATTAAATCTACTGAGAAAGAGCTAATGGAAAGCAGAAAAACCAGCAAGCAGAAGTCTCCCTGAAAGGGTGGTTTGCAGATGACAAAGCCTGTGCACACAGCCAGCAGCGACCAAGGCGTTTCTTGGCCATGAGTGTATTCCGACATCCCAACAATGCTGCTTTGCATGCATTCAGGATAACCTCATTCCATAAGCAATAATGAGGCAACGGACCATTATCAGTTGGCTGTTCAGTTAATGAAGTGCCTGAGGTGAAGGCCACTGCTTTCCTTGCCCAACAGAAGGCTTTATGAAGAAACAAGCATTCATCTTGATCGTGACACCAATTCAGCATCTACTGAATTGACAGCTCTATCTGGGAATAAGTTTCTATCACAAAGGAAGTGGTGTCTGCTGTCATCTGACAAGTGCACTTCATTCCCTGCCTAGGTTTAATAAGTGACACTCCTCTACTGCACAGAGTATTTTATACCACTGGAACACACTCGTGTTATCAGCAGTTATGTTTGTTGCCCAAAGAAATCTTACTTATTAATCCCAAAGATGCAACCCCTTCACTAGGAGTCTTTCTTCTTACAGATGAACGGTTTTTCAGGTCGATTTCAATAATTAGGATAACTTCACTGGTTTGGCTCAGACCCCAGCCTCAAAAGCTGTGGTATCACACCCAGCTGGGGTGGCAGTGAATGATGTAAGGGGAAGATGGAATCTCAGGCCTGGTGCAGGGAGAGGGTGAGTCTGGTTTGCTGTCCTTCCCTCTTCCACCACTCCAGAAAGAATTGTGTAGGACCACTTCTGTAAATATGGGTAACCTGGGTGTCCATTGAATAGCCATCAGGATGATCAGAGGGCTGGAGCACCTCTGCTATGCAGACAGACTGAGAGAGTTGGGGCTATTCAGTCTGGAGAAGAGAAGGCTCTGAGGAGACCTTCTTCTGGCCTTCCAGTATCTGAAGGGGGCTAAAAGAAAGCTGGGGAGGGACTTTTTAAGGTATCAGGTAGTGATAGGACTGGAGGGATGGAACAAAACTAGAAATGAGTAGATACAGATTGGATGTCAGGAAAAAGTTCTTCACCATGAGGGTGCTGAGACACTGGAACAGGTTGCCCAGGGAGGGAGTGGAAGCCTCATCCCTGGAGTTTTTTAAGGCCAGACTGGATGTGGCTGTGAGCAGTCTGATGTAGTGTGAGGCAGGGAGGTTGGAACTGAACGATCTTTGAAATCCCTTCCAACTCTGATAGTTCTATGGTTCATACAGCCCATGGCTGCTGAAGAAGAGTGCCACAGGTATGAAGAACTCAGAGAAGAGAGCACCAGTGAAGAAGCTCATCCCGCTGATGTGCTTGTGGTGTCTGGATGGCTGAGAAGAGAACTAAATGCAGAAGAGTGGGATGTAAAAATCTCTGAACTATTCCTCAAGTTGGTTTTGGAAAAAAAAATCCGTGGTGCAGAGGGTGGCTTACTTATTCTTCCATCATGTTGGCCAGAAAGGGTTGGACAGAGAGACCTTAGTTGGGTGAAGCTCTGGGGATTTCATCCACAAGTAACTCAAAGATTAGAATTTTTCTGTTAGGCTGAAGTCCACTCAACAGTGATACCAAGACCAAAGAAAACCAGGAGAAAAGGTGTCTAGGTCTGCAGTTCAGCCTGAAGATCCAGTGGCAATGGTTAGGTTCCACTCAAGTGCAGTTAGAGACACCTCGTTGCTGTCTACAACTCCCTAAAAGTACATTGTGGAGAGGTTGGTGCTGGTCTCCTCTCACAGATAATTAGTGATAGAACAAGAGGGAATGGACTCAAGCTGCACCAGGACAGGTTTAGACTGGACAGTAGGAAAATTTTTCCTGAGGAAGAGTGGTCAGGCATTGGAATGTGCTGCCCAGGGAGGCCGTTGTGTTTCAAGGTGGTTTGCATGTGGTGCTTGGGGATATGATTTAGGGGTGAACAATGTAGAGTAGGGTTATTGGTTGGACTTGGTGATCCTGAGGTGATCCTTTTCCAACCTGAATGTTTTGTGATTCTTGGAAGCTAAAGGGAATGAGTACCTGAGGCTGAGTTAAACACTGGACAGTATATTTTGTACCAGACATTGCGTGACCCTTTCTAATTGCATTTACATGTTGGCTCATGCCACACATTTTCCTCCAGGTCTCCTCCCCTTTCTCTTAGAATTTAGAAAATTCTTGCTTCTGTGACCTTGGTGGATATAATTCCTTATTGATTGAAAAAATGATGCACTGTAGGTCAACAACATTGTAAATTTAAAATACAATGAGCTGCAGAATTAAATCAAAAGCTGTGTGGACTTAGGACAGCTTCACTGATTGGGAGTTGGTCATAATACAGATAATTTCTGTATCAATATTGTGAAATTGGATCAACTTCTGCCTGAAAACCATGCCCTAGGTTTGATTCATGGTAAGGACAAAGTGCTGCTCTTGCTCTTCACAGTATTTACAAACAGTCACAAGCCACAGATTGCATTGGGTTGGAAGGGACCCTCAAAGGGCATCTTGTCCAAGCCCCCTGCACTCAGCAGGGACACCTCCAACTAGAGCAGGCTGCCCAGGGCAACATCAACCTTATCTTGAATGTCTCCAGGGATGGGGCCTCAACTACCACACTCATTGTGTGTAACTTCCTTCTGATGTCCAACCTAAATCTGCCCTGCTCCAGTTTCAAACCATTGCTCCTTGTTTCACCAGAGCAGAGAGGCAGGATCCCTTCTCTCCATCTTTGGCCACGCTACTTTTGCTGCAACCCCGGCTGCCATTGGCCTTCTGGGCTGTCAGTGCCCATTGTTGGCTCCTGTCCAGCTTCTCAGCCACCAGCACCCCAAGTCCTTCTCTGTAGGGCTGCTCTCAATCTCATCATCCCCCAGACTGTATCGACATCCATACATGACTGATGTAGATGCAGGACCTTGCACTTTGCTTTATTGAATCTCACAAGGTTCTCCTCAGCCACCTCCCCAGCCTGTCCAGGTCCCTCTGGGTGGCACCCATCCTGTCTTTCAGACTTACCAACCACAGCACTCAGCTTGGTGTCACCTGCACTCTTGCCCACAGTTGATTGCATCAATTCTCTTCTATTATCTCTTCTGAGGGTAATCTCAGATCCTATAGTGATGCTGTTACCCAACCCATCTGTACCAGCTTGACAGGGGCTTCAAGCTTTGTTGTACCTGGTAGAGCAGCCCTACACTTCTTGGCTAATCCTTCAGTCCAGCAACTCCACAATGCATCAGGAGTTGCCCTGCTTGTAAAGCAGTGCATGTCCCTGGCCCATCAGCTGCCAGTCTTCCTACAGGTTGTCAAGGATATCTGCAACACTTGTTCAAACTGAAAGTTGGGTGATGCTCTCTTCACATGCATCAAGACATTTTTGTGTGTCTGTGTTTGGACTTCATGTTTATTTGTTTGTTTGTTTTTCTCTCTTTCCCCCCCTCCCCCCCATTCCCAGACAGAAAGAGAGTTCTGATTAGCAGTGGAAGATGATCCCAAACTCTTCATCATCCATCCTGATACCCTTACTGTGTCATTGGAGAAGATGATACCCTGAAGCCACACTATAGAGCCTGTCACAGCTGCCTTAGAGGGAGGTGACTCATTTAATGACAAAAAAGGCAAGAAAATACAAAACCAGGCTGAGGGTTTTAGTTAAACAAAAGTAGGCCTGGTACTCACTTGCTCAGGGAATGGACTAAGTGCTGACATCTTCACTGCTCACCTATTACAACAAGCCCACTGCAAACACCATTGTAATTTAAAGGCTCTTTTCATCATGTTCCTTCTTTCCCTTTAATACATCTGCTCCAGAACACATCCTTCAAAGACATTTGGCTACCATATTGCTTCAAGCTTCCTGGAAAATGAATATTATCTCAGACAGAAGCAGTCCAAGGATTGGCCTCAGGTAGAACAAATGACATCTGAGAGATGCACCATGGGGTTACTCTTTGGGCATTTTGTTTTTATTTTATTTTCATAGAAGTTAACACCAGGAGAGGCCATTTTATTATGCTGTTGGCTTTCCATTCTGGATCTTCACTTTTTATCCCTTGTTCTGATCTGAGGCAAATAACTTGCTTAGGGTAAAGCATCAGTGCTGGGGTCATAAAACATAAACTCACCCCACACCCCACAGCCACCGCTCTCTGAAGGTTTCCATGCAAACATGGAGGGTTGTACCCCCCCAAGCGCAGCAGCAGCAGCTTCTTACCCCCCAAACACAGCTTACCTGCAAAGGGAGCCCAAAGTGACATTCTGAAGGACCCAGAGAAATGAGTTGCAAGCAGAAGCAAAATCCTCACCCTTCCACAGCAGCACAGCTACTCCCTGCTATGAAGAACACCAACACTTCTGGAGGGAAGCTTCTCCCATGGCAATTAATGGTGTTAATTGGCAATAATCAGCACTAGGGGCTCTCTGAAACCCAGGAACCTGGGTGAGGCTCCTTCCAACCTCAACTGTTCTGTGATTCTGTGGAGCAGATGCTGCCTGCAGGGAGGGTGAAAGGGAAAGGGGAAAGGGAGAAAAAAAGAGAAAGGGGGAGAAAGGAGAAAGGGGGAGAAAGCAGAAAGGGAAAGGTTGTGGAGTCTCCTTCTCTGGAGACATTCAAGACCTATGTGGACACGTTCCTGTGTGACCTGCTGTGGGTGATCCTGCTTTGGCAGGGGCAGTTGGACTGGATCATCTCCAGAGGTCCCTTCCAACAGCTACCATTCTGATTCTGTGATCTCTTCCAGAAAGGGATTCACTCTTAATCTTTAGACATTAAAAGATAGGGAAGTGATCAAACTGTTTTATAACTTGTTCCAGTGGTTAACCACTCATGGTTAACATGTGGCTTAGTTCATCTTCCAGCCATTACTTCTTGTTATCCCTTTTTTTTTTCCTGATTAAAGAGCACTTTAGTACTCTGTGTTTTCTTGTTGTGAGGGTACTTATACTACAGTTACCTCTCAGCCAAGTCACCACTCAAGCTTCTTTTTGATAGACTAAACAAATCAAGCTCTTAAAGTGTCTCACTGTAGGCATTTTAACAAACCTTAAATCATTCTGTGTTTTTTTTTTCTACAACATCTCCAGATCTGAAAACAAACAAATAACAAACTAAAACACTTCATACTGTGGACAACAGAAATCATAGATTCACAGAATGGGTTGGGTTGGAAGGGATCTTAAAGATCATCCAGTTTCAACCTTCCTGCCAAGGGTAGGACACCTCCCACCAGCCCAGGTTGCTCAAAGCCTCATCCAGCCTGGCCTCAAACACTTCCAGGGAGGAGGCATCCACAGCCTTCCTGGGCAACCTGTTCCAATGTCTCCCCAACCTCACTGTCAAGAATTCCTTCCTAATCTCCAGTCTAAATCCCCCCTTCTCAAGCTGTTGCCCTTTGTCCTGTCACTACACTGGAGAATGTATATTTTATCTGTCCCATTGCCAAATTAAGAGAGAATTCCAAATCCTGTGTTTAGCAGTTGGTTATTTATAGGATTCTAATGGCTGCATTTCGGATCTGTGCCTGTGTTTACCTCTCCACCACAATACTTAGAGCTTCCTTGATTGATGTATGACCCAGACAGAGATGTTCAGCCCTGCTGGACTGGCCCAGACCTTTATCTTCCATGCATGGTTTTGTGTTTGATGGAGTTACAACATAGGTTGTTGTTGGGTTTTTCTACTTTTTTTTCCCTTTTATTTTTTTCCTTTTATTTTTTTCCCTTTTATTTTTTCCCCTGAATATTCTCATTTTAGCAGCAATCAGGAGTGCAATGCATGGCTCTGCAGTCCTCATTATCATTCACTGACTCTGCAATCTTTCTGCCACCCACAAATTTTCTAGGAACGATTTATGTTTGTGTTTCAACTCATGGGTGAAAAAGTTGAAGAGCGCTGGGGCTAATGTTGCTCCCCGAGGAGCTTCCTAGGATCCCTTCCATGTGATGATGATTTGCCACTGACTAACTCTGTTTGGAGATCATTCATTTAACAAGTTCTGCACTCCTCTACACTGCACTCTGGCAAATTTGCATTGTGTTCCCAATGGTCTGAAACCAGACACTAGAAGCATGCTCGGGACAGTGGCATGAGTTTGAAGCATTCCCTGGGACAGAATAAAGCACAGGTAGTTGCCCGGGTAGTAAAGAAATGTGTTCCCTTCATCTGCCAGCTGAAAATCTTTCTGTAGCATGTTAACAAGACAAAGTGCAAGGTCCTGCATCTGGGTCGAGGCAATCCCAAACACAAATCCAGGCTGGGCAGGGACTGGCTGAAAAGCAGCCCTGAGGAGAGGGACTTGGGGTGCTGGGGGATGAGAAGCTCAACAGGAGCTGTCAGTGAGCACTTGCAGCCCAGAAAGCCAACCAGAGCCTGGGCTGCATCAGGAGAAGTGTGGCCAGCAGGTCAAGGGAGGTGATTCTCCTCCTCTGCTCAGCTCTGGTGAGACCCCACCTGGAGTACTGCATCCAGTTCTGGAGCCTCTATTACAAGAGGGAT
>VXBD01013962.1:12902-26028 GCA_013399975.1 Indicator maculatus
CTGCAATACTTATCCAAACAGAAATGTCCATGGTGGCTTTTCATACATGTGAAGATTCATAGAATGGTTTGGGTTGGAAGGGACCTTAAAGATCCTCTACTTCCAACCCCCCTGCCATGGGCAGGGACACCTTCCACTAGCCCAGGTGGTTCAAAGCCTATCTACCCTTCTCTGGAGGTGTGTTCAAGATGCTACATAGAAATCTCCATTTACAGAATAAATCTAGAAATACTGAAATGCTTGTGAACTTTCAGTTAGGAGGCAGAAGCTGGTTGGCAGCTGCATCATCTGCTGAGATAGAAGTAGTTAATAGAACATTCCAAAGCAAGTAAGTGCAAGCAATTTCTGAGGACACACAATTATCATTAGTGGACTAACTATTGTGGCCCTTTACAACTGCTTACACACTTCAAAACACAGAATCCTAGAATCATTTAGCTCAGAAAAGTCCTTCAAGATCATCAGGTCCAATGATTAACTCTGCTCTACCAAGTCCATCACTAAGCTGTATCCACAAGCACTACATCTACATGGCACCAGGGATGGTGACTCCACCAACTCCCTGGGCAGCCTGTGCCACTGCCTGACCACTCTTGCAGGAAAGAAATTTTTCCTAATGTCCAACCTAAACCTCTCCTGGTGCAGCTTGAGGCCATTTCATCTTGTTCTATCACTTGTTACTAGGGAGAAGAGACCAACCCTCATCTCTCTCCAACCTCCTCTCAAGGAGTGGTAGAGAGCAATGAGGTCTCCCCTCAGCCTCCTGTTCTCCATACTGAACAACCCCAGTTCCCTCATCTGCTCCTCAGCAGAATTGTTTTCTAGGCCCTTCTGCACCCACTTTTGGCTCTGTTTTTGCACCAGCTGGGACCATGGGTGTTTAATCAAGGTTCAAATCCTGACTTTGGGGCTGAGCAGTGCTGGGGGACTCACAGTCACCCAGAGCAGCTCCATGCCAAGTCCACACACCACACCAGGAGTTTCCAGTGACAAAGCCCCAGATTACCCATCGAGGCCATTTCTGTAGTCATCTCTTTGGGCTTCACCACAGCTGGTGGCTCTGCTCAGCCTGGGTGTCCCAGGAGACACAACTGGGACTATGTGGGTGCTTGTTGTCCCTTTTAATCCCTTCACTTTTCCTCTTTGAATGTGGGGGTGCTGGTGCACATGAAATCATAGAACTGAGACCTTGAGCAACCTGCTCTAGCGGGAGGTCCCCCTGGCCATGGCAGGGGGGTTGGAACTGGATGGCCTTTAAGGTCCCTTTCAAGTTAAACCATTCTATGAACTTGTGAACATCAAGCCAAACCACATGAGCCCATTATAAAGACATATCTGTATTCCTCCAAGAGCATTCTCTTAAAGAACTGAAAAGAGATGTGAATTTGCTTCCCTAAATGGTGCAGTGACAAGTGAAGAAAGGACAGCAGTTTCTATATTGGGCTTTGCCAAAAGGGTGCCCTTATCAGGAGCCTTAAAGATTTGATAGACTGATTGAAAGACATCCTGGCAAACTGACATCTTCACTCATTTGTCCTCCAGCCCCAGGCTGCCTGAAGAGAGAGCTAATAGGCTCCAATGGAGCAGCTACTTCTGCTCCTAAGTCCTCCTCTAACTTTCCTCCAGATTGCATATTTTTACTGCAGGACCAGTGCACAGAGTGACAAATCCTTACCAAAAATTACACAACTTAGCTTGCATCAGATTAAGGCACCTTAGCGACTGGAGGAGCATTTTATCTGTTTTCACTGGGATTTGCTTCTCTTCATAGCACCTTGGACTGACCCCCATAGCTGGTATTTCTACCTTTTATCAGCTCTGAGTCTTTTGACTCACTGGGTTATTGAGTTGTGAGACCCTGCATCTTCACATGTGTGCCTAAACTTGCTTATCCTTGCCACCCAATTTGGGTCTTTAATAAAGCACCAGGAAAGGGGCATCTGGGTCCTATCTGCTGTATTATGACATCAATCCCATAGGAGACTCATGGTCATAATCTGATAAAGTTCACTTTATTTTCAGCATGAATTTATGATAACTAAGTGCAGTTTATGGTCTACATGCTGACATGGCAACCTTTTCCCTTTCTTTTCCTTTGCTCCCCACCCCATGAAACCTTCACAATGCATACAGCATTCTCCATCCTTTCCTGCTCCCTGTCTGGGATCCTCCCATCGAAATGACTCATCATGGAGAGTGGCACTCCTGCCCTTTGTGGTGTGCTGCTCAGTGGAGGAGCTGTGGATCTAAATAAAAGGCAGCATGTTTCCAGGCACTTCCCCCCTCCTCCCCCTCAAAGGGCTAACTTGCTAAACCAGAAACCCAAGTCCACATGGTGATCATATTTGCTACCTCAGGGACTAATTTTCTTTTACTTCCTTTCCTGTATTCCAAAGCTTCATTGCCATTATCCTCTTGCTCCCTGCGCACTAACAAAAAGATTTTAATGTATTCATTATGCAAAATCTTGTCTTTTGTGACCTTTGCCAAGAGTGCTCCCAAAGGACTGGCCAGGCTTAATAAGCTCACAAATACACTACGATGTCAGCCAAGGGCACTAGTGGCCAAATGAGCATGCAACCCTGCCCTCTCCCCACACCCCCACTTCTCACCTGAGATACTTCAAGGTGGGATTGCAAGGGTGTTGTCTGCCCTGGAAAACTGCTAATCCTTTCCAGTGGCTCCCAGCTAGGAAAACAATCCCCTTTGTGAGGGCTGGGACAATCACAGAGGCATGATTGCCTTTGCTACTTCTGAGATAGACTCTGCCTTCCTTTAGGTTCCTCTTTTTCCTCTCTCCTCAGCTACATTGTTTAATGCTTTCATTCTTCTTGTTTCATTTATGTTGTGTCCTGTAAAAGCTTTGTCACAGGCAAGCCAGCTGGGTCGTTGGAGGAAAGGCATCCTCTCATCAGATCCTCCTGCTAGCCCATTTTCCTTCTAGCCAGAGTTATTGTCTACGTTCTGTGGGGAAAACATCCTCTCCCCCATTCAGCCTCTGATGCTGTGGCAGATTACAGCAGTTTCTGTCTGCTAAGCAATCAGGTAAAGAAAGGAGCAAGAAGGATACAGCAGCCTCTTCATTTCATCTCTAAGAGATGCAGATATGGAATACCAGAGAATGGCATCTCCAGCAAAAACCCCAAACAAACAAACAAAGAATCAGCCTGCATTTCTTGGTGAAGAATATCAACTTCCAAATCCTCTGTAGGCTTATAAAAGATAGATATTACAAATGTTAATGCAAATTATTAGTAAACCTGACCCTCCTACCCCACCATGACACACATCTAAAATTTATTATGGAACACATTCCGGGGAACAGCTTTAGGGAATTCAGTGCTCATCTTTCTCTTTCTTCCTCCATCTCACACAGCAGCAGTCTCCAGACAGCTTCTCTGAATTCTTCAGAAACCCTGCCACGCTGACCCCTGTCCCACACATCCATTGACTTACTTCACTTGGCTGTCTGGAGTGACAGCTAAGGTACTGGTACATGTCCTCACAACTTCCATGGCAGGCTGTGCACCTTCCTTCCAGCTCAGCTCTGTATTATGATGCAGGATGCTGTGACACAGATTGCTTAAATAAAATCCTTGTGGAACCTCTGACCTTTTAATATCCATAGCCCAAAGAAAAAAAAAATCAACAGACCGTGGACTTTGGTTAGCAGCAGAATTCATCTCACAACACAGAAGTTCTGGTTCTGAAATTGTGTCAAATAAGGAAGAGTTTCAACATAATTCAAGTTTTCAGTATCTAATTGCCATTAATGAAAAGTTTTAGCCATCCAATTGCCATTAATATTAAGTTTTGGGTGTTTTAGGCATCCAATTGCCATTAATATTGTTTTAGGTGTTTTAGATATCCAATCATCATTAATATTAAGTTTTAGATATTTTAGGCATCCAGTCATCATTAAGTTTTAGGTATTTTAGGCATCCAATTGTCATTAATATTAGGTTTTAGGTATTTCAGGCATCCAGTTGCCATTAGCAGCAATAGGAATTAAATTTTGGACCTGCTATTTTAGTTTTCTTTATTTTCTCCAAGGTTTCCAATCTGTTTCAGATTGATCTCAATTTACAGATTAAGAAAGAAAGAAAGAAAGAAAGAAAGAGAGCATCCTGAAATGCTGACATTGCCTCCCCCCACCCAGAATCAGCTAGCAAACTTAAGGCCATGTTTTCATAGATGCTGAAATATGAAGAGATTTGGGTGCCCATCACTGTGCAAAACCAGTTCTTGAGTTTAAAATTCCCTTGATAGCAATCTTAGACAACTCTTCTTAATGCCATACCACCAAAACACCTCCTCCAGGGTTCAGAGGGTTGTGATCGGTGACACAGAGTCAACTTGGAGGCCTGGGGCTGGTGGTGTTTCCCAGGGATCAGTACTGGGTCCAGTTGAACAGTCCAGTCCAGTTCAATATCTTTATTAATGACTTGGCTGAGGGCATTTAGCACACCCTCAGGAAGTTCATTGATGATACCAAACTGGGGGTGGCTGACACCTGTCAGGCTCTGCTGCCATCCAACCAGATCAGGACAGGCTGAGAGCTGGGTGCAGGCAAACCTCATCAAGTTCAATAAGGACAAGTGCAGGGTCCTGCAGCTGGGGAGGAACAACAGCAGGCACCAGGACAGGTTAGGAGCTGCCCTGTTGGAGAGCAGCTCCATGGAGAAAGACCTTGGAGTGCTGATGGACAACAAGTTCTGCATGGGACAGCAATGTGCCCTTGTGGCCAAGAGAGCCAATGGGATCCTGGGGTACAGCAAGAAAAGTGTGGCCAGCAGGGCTGGGGAGGTTCTGCTGCCCCTCTGCTCTGCCCTGGTGGGGCCACATCTGAAATATTGTGTCCAGTTTGGGGCTCCCCAGTTCAAGAGAGACAGAGACCTGCTGGAGAGAGTCCAAGGGAGAGCCAGGAGGATGCTTAGGGNCATTCTGTGATTCTGCATTTTAAGGAAAAAAAAAACAACAACCCCAAACCACAGCCTAAAATCTTTCCTCATTTTAAGAGGATTTTTTTACCAGGTTCTATTTGCAAACTTAAAGGAGTATGAATTAGTTAACCTGACAGGGTGAGGCAATATCAGGGCAACCCATTTACCATATGTGGAACTGGAGTGTAGCCATTTTTCCTTTTAATGTGTACTTCAGACACTCAGGCTGCACACAGTAGGTACAAATTATCTGTCCAGAAGCTCAGGAAAAAAAAAAAAAAACAACCAAAAAACCCCCACTTTTCTTTTGTACTTCTGTCTCAGGCAGGGTAGAAACCTCAAAATGCCTTCATAAAATGAAAGAAAGGAAGCTAGAAAAGCTAAAATGTTCATCAAGATCTAGGAAAAGGGGGGAAAAAAAGGAAAACAAAAGGCACTTGTCAATAAATACTATAAACAGCCACCCTGTATTACTGTGGTTACTAAGTGCTAACAATGAGCTTCTGGCAGGCAGCGAGGTGTGCAGACAAAGGGCCCTATCTGCCAGTAGTTGAAATCTGCCAGTGGGTTTTTTTTTTCCTTTTTTTTTTTTTTTTCAAGGCTAGGCACAAAGAAAGCAAAAATCTTTATTAAGGTTTATTAAGGTTCCAAATTACTCATCTTCTCCTGCGTTTCAGTCCATTGTGGGGCTCTGAGTACTATTGCTGACCTTTGATAAACAGTCATTTCACCACAGTGATGAGACATCAACAGTGAGCTGCACAATATAATGCAGATTAACTGAGAGGCATTCCAGTTTTCCTTAAAAATCAGCCAGGATGAGACCAGAGGATCTCCTCATAACCCACGGGCACACATTCTTTGTGTGTGACATTTCTTTCCAATGAGATAATTTAAACAAGGAAGAAATTGCTCTTGATATGCATGTTTTAAGCATGGTCTTCTTCACAGGAGAGTCACAGAATCACTGAATGTTAGGGGATGGGAGGGACCTTGAAAGCTCATCCAGTCCAACCCCCCTACCAGAGCAGCATCACCCAGGGCAGGTCACACACGAACACACCCAGGTGGGTTTGGAAAATCTCCAGGGAAGGAGATTCCACAACCTCTCTGGGCAGCCTGCTCCAGGGCTTCAGCACCCTCACAGGGAAAAAGTTTTCCCTTCTCTTCCTGTGGCACCTCCTCTACTCCAGCTTGCCCCCAGTGTCCCTTGCCCTGTCCTTGGACATCCCTGAGCAGAGCCTGGCTCCATCCTCCCCACACTGCCCTGCACATCTTTATCACCAGCAATGAGGGCAGCCCTCAGGCTCCTCTGCTCCAAGTTCAAAAGCCCCAGCTCCCTCAGCCTGTCCTCACAGGGAGATGTTCCACTGCCTGCAGCAGCTTTGTGGCTCTCTGCTGGACTTTTTCAAGCAGTTCCCTGAGGTTCTTCTTGACCTGAGGAGCCCAGAACTGGACACAATATTTCAGATGTGGCCCCACCAGGGCAGAGTAGAGGGGCAGAGAGTCTAGTTGATGCTTTCTCATAGGTGTGTAAGAACTGGACACAATATGTGGCCCCACCAGGCAGAGTAGAGGGGCAGAGAGTCTAGTTCATGCTTTCTCATAGATGTGTAAGAACTGATGATTTGGTGTTCATGTGCTTCACTGTACAATCAGACTGAGCAACGACGTTTAAAAGACAGGATAAAGCCACCCTGCGGATGTGAACCTGTGGTAGGTTGTGTCATGAAGAAGCTTCAGCCTCCTGAGTGAAGCTTCTGAGTAAGCTTGCATCATTATCTAAGGATAAAACCAAGTGTCTGTTCTGGCCGAGAAATCTTTCACAACCAGTTTGTCTAAACTCAGAGATCATTAAGAATATCTGTGAGATACAAATGTGAGGAGTTAGCATACTCCGTGGCACGGTAGAGCGTGCTGAGGGTAGCCTGAAATATTGACAAGAGACCCTGATGAATTAATTAGGCTATGAAGTTCCCTAAGCAAAGGCACGTTAACAGTGTGGGATTGTTTACTGTTTGCAGGAGAAATTATCGATATCACATTTGCAAAGGTGTTCTCAGCACTAATAAGAAAAGGAAGAGGAGTGAGATGAAAAGATTGCCACGAGAGGTAGCAACACCACTTTGTCGCGTGGCGCTCTCTGGTTTCGCTCATTAGAGCGGCTCCCAATTTATTCTGCTCTCATTTTATGGGGGAAAAAAAAAGAATAAATCATAAAAGGCACTAGAGATGAAATGGTCAGCGTTATTGTCAAGGTATTTTAAACAAGAATGCAGAGTCCTTGGGCCAGAGCTCCAGCAGATTCAAGGCAATCTTTAATCCAGCTTTGTTTCTCTTCCCTGTGTTCTCTGTTTGTGTGTCTTGATGCCCATTTGCAAGGAAGTCTTGAAATTATATCCCAAAAGGCAGTTGGCTTTTCAGAGGAAAAGCTGTTAGACTGAATGAGAATAATACCAGAGGTTATTACTGCAGTGGCAAAGCCCTGACGTCCATGAAAATTAACATCTGCATCTGAGGGTGCAGATAATTGATTCACCTAAACAAAATGATGTGGTGTATAAATAGCACTGAAAAAGGACCAAGGTAGTGTATAAATAGCACTGAAAAAGGACCAAGGTCCTGTTCCTGCAGGAAACAAATCTTTGAGTTCCACTTTTAATCTTCAGAACTCGTGGATTGCACTTGATGAGGAGCAAAACCATTTAAAAGAGACAAATGGCTTTTATCTTCTGAATTTCTGAGCACTTACAGTGCTCACTGGTTCCAGTGGAAGCTGGTGGTGCTCAGGATCACCAGAGGACACATCCATATACACAAACTATTTATTCTGATATCTATGTATTGGCTATATTCTTTGTATAGGCAGGTGCCATGATTTCTGACCATCTCCTTGAAGTATAGGAAAAAGAGTCCTTATAATGGGAATAGAGAAGTGCAGCCGTTCTGCCAGTGCCAGACTAACTGGAAAGCTCTGGTGTGGGCTTAAGCAACTGGGGACAGTACAAGAAAAGAGGAGAGAGGGGAGGAAAGGAGAGAAGAGGACAGGAGAGAAGAGAAAAGGAGAGGAGAGAAGAGGAGAGGAGAGAGGAGAGGAGAGGAAAAGAATAAAATAAAATAAAATAAAATAAAATAAAATAAAATAAAATAAAATAAAATAAAATAAAATAAAATACATAAAATGAAATAAAATACAACAAAATAAAATCACTGAAGTAAAATTAAATAAAACAAAATAAAATCAAATAATAAAGTAAATAAAATGAAATGAAATGAAATAAAATGAAATAAAATGAAGTAAAATAAAGTAAAATAAAGTAATAAAATAAAATAAAATAAAATAAAATAAAATAAAATAAAATAAAATAAAGACAGCAGATCAGAGAAGCTTGCTGCCTATCAGCCTGCCATCAGAATTTTCTCTCCTGATTGCAGTGGCAGTGAGCCCTTCAGACAAAGTCCCTCTTGATTCCCCCATCTATGTTTTTTTTTTACCTGGGGATGACAGAACGATTCAGTGACATGGGAAAAGGAAGGGAAATAAAAATTCCCCTTTAATTGCCTTGGGCCATATTAGGAACCCTGTGGCAGTGGTTTGTGGATGGACAGAGAAAGCAGCAGGCTGCTAATTCCTGGAGCTGCTTCCTCTGCTGAGAATAAAGCCTGGCAAAGGCTCCTGCCTGCCGTTGCTGAGGTGGAGAGCACAATTTATTTAACCAGTCAAATTTAGGCAGTTTAACAGATTCCTTGATTCTTGTCTTGCTTTTTCATTAAGCCCTTTAAACTGGACTTCTTGTCAATAAATAAAACCATTGACGTGCAAAGGTCACATCTCTGACCTTTCCCGTGTCCCTCCTGCGCTGTATCTATATACACTGTATACTTTACCTCGGGAAGAGATTCTTTTATTTAAGAGAGCTTAAACTGTTCAAATTTGTAATGTACTGGGGATTTTGGAATATCTAGAGGGCTTAGTGGATAAAGAACTGACCTTTCATCTCTGAACCCGGTCCCCATCCAACCTAAGATAAGTGGAAGAGTTTTGTGTCAGCTGCCCATGTGATAAAGCTGGCTTTACCTTCTATCATTCACCACAAATTGGCATGACTGGCAGTTTTTTTCCTCTCCAGACAAGCGCACTGAATATGGAAAATGAATTGCTTCTGCCTCCAGAGAGGGTAGTCCTCCAGGTTAGGCTTTGAAGTTATAAATGGGAAGTGCTGGAAAACTCCTATTATTGCTGGTTGCCAGCTCCACATCAAATGCATGGATAAACAGCGGGTCACAGTTTTAAATCAGCGATGGAAGATGATTTACAAATACAATCTGTAACCGCTTCTGTGACTTCTCCTTGCCCAAAGGGAGCCTGTGCAGCCCAGCCCAAAGTCCATACGAAGCCCCACGCTCGCTCCTATAGGTAGTAAATCTCAACACATATCACAGGAGAATATGTTTATGTATTTTCCCCCAGGGGAACAAAAAAAAAAAAAAAACACCCAACCAAAAAACCACCTCCTCACCATTCTCTCCAGACTTCCAAGGAACTACAACTCCCTTATTTCCCTCTCCATAAGCCTCCACTTCACAGCAGCTAGTGGGAGGCTGGGGGGGGCGGGAATCCTAGACAAGATGCTTCCAAGCAAGTGGCTCAGAGGGCCCGGGCTCCTCAAAGCCAGGGAGCTGCTCTCTTCTCTGCGGGGAGCGCTCGCCTACCGGCACGACATCAGACCCGCTAATCAAAGACAGGGCCCTCGCACCAAACCGCGGCGCTGGGGCTTGGCCTGCTGCTGCACACGGGGCTCTTCCGCGGGGAAGGTTGTTTTGCAAAGACCTTTAGGAGTTGTTTTCATTAGAATTATGTGCCGAGGCCTCGTGACGAACTTTAAAGAGAAACCAACAACCTGAAATGCGAATTCGGTTCATTTTGTTACTGAAACCGGGAACCTGCAATCAGTTAACGTACACCCAGTAATTAACTGCATTTTTTCTGTCTAGTGAATGTATTAATTATCTGCAATATAGCATAATGCTCCCTCTCTCTCGCAGCCCTTGGAACCAAGTTTGTTTCATCCGATACTTTTTATGACTCTTTAGTCAAACCCTTTTTTTTTTTTTTTCTTCTTTTTAAATAGCAATGGAAAACTGCTCAGCAACTATTTCTGGAGAGGAGGTATTTTTATAAACAAGGACTTTTATAAACAAGAAGCCCCACCTCAGAGGCATCCATTGATTAATTTTATCTTCCTGATTTATCTGTACTTGGTGTAGATGGAATTTTTTCAGCTGTGCCATCAGCTGCAATACAAAACTGTGCCCACCTCTTCCATGTCTCACGGCTCCCATCTCACGGTAAAAAGGAATAGAAAAAGCCAAGAGGATAAATTTCCTTTAAAGATAATGACACCTTTGGAATCTTAATAGGGCAAAACTTTCAAAAGGCAAAATTATTTCTTAGCTGAAGTAGCAAAGAGGCGGATTGGCTTAGTCCATTTTGCACCTTTGTGCTGGAGAACGACTGGGTTTAAATTACGGCGGCTTCGGTCTTTGCTTTTCAATCCCTTAATCCTTAAGGAGCAGAGCTCTCAGCTCAAGACAACTTCACACAGAACACAAGAAAAGATTCTGTGACCCTACCTCCAGTACGATGATCATTTTTTTTTCAGCTGTAATCTTTCCCTTGCATCCCATAGCAAAAAAAAAAAAAAAAAAAAAAAAAGGAAAAAAACCNAAGAAAAAAAAAGAAAAAGTAAAAGAAACACTGAATGTTTGAGGCAAAGCAGTGTCAAGTAATTAACGCATGCTGAAGGAAGGGCTCCTTCCCTCCACGGTTTAATGCGGATGCATGAAAAGCGATAACTGCTTTCATGTGAGCCACTCACAGATATCCCTGCCTATGGTTTTCATCACTGTTTTGCTGGGATCCCCTCACATTGGAGAGCCTTTGCCATATGCTCGAGCTCAGGTGGAAAAGAGAAGCTGGCCTGGGAGGTTTGACATCTGGTAGAGAAGGCTGTTGCTTAAACAAGCGACGTCAAAGCTACACAGGTTGAATCAGGGCAACTCTGTTCTGATCCGAGTCACCTACACGTGGCAATTACTTCCAGGTGGTTTGGGGAGAGTGTCTTTTCTTTATCTATAATTAATATTTTGCTAATAGGGCTGAAGTGAAATGTCAGGGGCCCTCTCTCCTCGTCTTGATTTCACAACAACAAAACCCCCCCCAACAACAAAGACAGGCATGACAGTAATCACTGGGCAATGCTGAAGCTTTAAAGCATGATGCTGTTGTGTGCTGCAGCTGTGATTTAACGTAGAGTCTGCAGGTTGCTGTGTGCATTGCATTGCTGTCTCTTGCTGCATCCATCTATCCATCCATCCATCCCTCCTTCCCTCCCTCTATATGTATACACCTCCCAGAGGAGAGAGGAAAACCTGCTTGGAAATTAAACATCAAGTGACCAGACAATACAATTCCAGCACAAAAACCTTGTTTAAATTTCTCCTTGCCCTTTTGGACCTGTTGGTATTTCTGAACTTAGGGAGGATTGCAGCTGAGCATTCTGCTAACTGCACAAACAATCAGGGTACGAATAAGGACTCAGTGCTAACACAAACCATCCAGACTAACCTCAGAGGGCCGTAAACCATTGTGGTTGGCACGAACACACTCTAGAAAATGTTGTAAAATAAATAAATAAATAAATAAAAATTTAAAAAGCAAACAAACAAACAAAAACCAAAATAAAGTGAAATAAAATAAATAATGAAAATAAAATAAATGAAACCAAACCAAAATAAAACAAACCAAAATAAACCAAAATAAAATAAAATGTAAAGTAAAATGTAAAATAAAATATAAAATAAAATAAAATAACATAAAATAACATAAAATAAAATATAATGCAATAAAAAAAAAGCTTTGAGAATCCCAGGGACAGACCTCTCTGGAGAAACCAACGTGACAATGGGAATTTTTGGCGCCTGTTTCTTCTGAATTACGGCGGATGCCAGATGACATCAGATTCATCATTTTAGGTGAAGGTTTACTTTTTTTATCTTTTTGCAAGTTTCTGCCAAGAGGTGCTGATGTCTGGGGTGCTCCCAGGACTCAGCTCCCAGCCTCCTGTGTTTCAGCTGGCCAAAGGACCGCGTGGCACTTCCCGCAGAATGCACAATGTATGCAGCAACACAGAGGTAAAATTCTTTTTTTTTTTTGATCTTCAAACATTCTTTGACCTTAATCAATGTCTTCCAACACACTTAATGTGACATAGCCCTGAAACAAAAACACCCAGCTCTCGGGTCCAGCTCTGGAATGAAAAAGCTGTGATTATTAGTCCTCTGTGTGATCTTTTCAGATTGCACTGATGAGATGAAGTTTAATCTCGTTTCTCTCCTTTCCAGGACCACAAACCACAGGCAGTTTAAGGCAGCCTGGAAATCTCTTACATCTGGAAGAGCAATAATTCATGGGATTTCACTTGACAGCCGTGACAGGCAGCAGGGCAGCCAGAAACAACTGTCTCTTATGTTGTGCTATTTGCAAAAAGTCAGAAGAGGAGGAGCAGGCACAGGACCACATCCTTCTTTAGCATATGTTAGAGGAGGAAACTCTTTTATTTTCTGCCAGATGCTCCATGAATAGGTCCTAAATATTACATAGACAGTAGCTATCACTTCCAAACAAAATTCCTTGGTGTCTGCTAAGCTGCAAAGCATATGAAGGCCTATTGTCTGGCAAGGGGTCATGGTTAAATTTGCACAGATTTTTTTTTCTTTTTTTTTTTTTTTTAATAGATATTTCAGATTGTGGGTTTTGATTTATGGGCGTTTGCACACCCTGCTGTGCATGAATATGATACCATCTTCTGAGCAGGATTATTTCATGAAATGTATATGGGATTTAGCCACACTAACTTTTTACCGGGCAGCTCAGAATGGCCGGCAAAGTACTAGAATTTACTGCAGCACAGCTTGTGCTGTCAGGCTCAGGGCTGGTGTTTATGATTTCTGCAGAAGTAGAAATAAACAACTTCTCCTTAATGGCTGTCTTTATGTGGAGGCAGCAGTAGCTCTATCTGGTCTCACAACAGTAGTTGGTGCAGTGGTCTGTCCCGCTCTGGGTGGAACCAATGCCTGGAAATTTGCATTTCTGCCTTTTTTTCTCCCCCCCCCCACACTTT
>VXBD01013962.1:26079-52398 GCA_013399975.1 Indicator maculatus
TTTTTTTTTTTTTTTCTTTTCCCTCTGAGTTTTCAGTAGAAGCAACCAGGAATGAATAAATCAACTGCAAATGTCTGAATGAGTCGCATTCCATTCTGCTGGAGCTATAAATACATCTGGTTGAACCGGCCAGGTTTTGGGGGTAAGAGCAAACCCATCAGATTTAATCTTCGTTTGTCTTAGAGTCTCTCCCCACGCTGTAAATACTCTGACATCAAGTGAGACCTACTTAAATTCCTTGCCTTAACGAAGGAGGCCTGCTCCTGAGTGGCTGTGGTCAAGTAGCTTAATCAACATTTTTCTAAGCATTTTCATAGGCATTTAAGTAAACACTGAAGCTGGCTGGGTTACACCCGCCAGCACAAAGCCGAATTAAATATCAATTTCCATCACTTATATCTGCCTGTAGATACATAAAAAAGCCCCAAACAGCCAGGGCATAATTGTCTAAGTAAAGCTTTTTCTTTTATTTTATTATTTTTTGATGTAAGAACTGTTTTGGAAGTTCAAAAGAACTCCGGCACATACACACACTGTGTGGATAAGCAGGCAGAAAATACTTTATTTTATTTTATTTTATTTTTTTTTCCAAAAGAAATGAGACAACTGCTCCGTGCCAAAGAAAAACAATTCCTTTGCCAAACTACACATTGTTAGCTTCCAATGTGTTCCATGTGGAAGCGGGGAGGCTGATCTGATGGAAAGGCCAGTGATTTAAAGTCAGCTGGCTCCCTGCCTGCCAACTACACATCCTGGCTTCCAGTTTTACAGTTAGAATTGGAAATATGTAGGTTCTTTTAGTTTTTGGGGTGGGGTTTTTTGCTGTTTATTTTGTGTGTGTGTTTTTTTTTTTTTAGGGAAAGGAGAGTCATGGTTCTTTCTGCTTGCCTCCTGATGCAATCAGTTGACCACTAAAATTGCATTAGTAACCTTCCCGATGCCAAACACAGAGAATATTCTTTTGGAGTCAGGGCTACAAACCTCACCCTGTGTTTTGTGGCCTTTGGGCTCCTTATCCAAAGTGAATTTGCCACCACTTCATGTACTCATCACAACTTTTCTAGAAAGAAATCCCCTACGCTATATTTATTACCATTGCTTATTAATTCTTATTTATATACTTCTTATTTGTTACTTATTTTTTATTTCTTTCTTGTTTCTTATATTTCTTATTTATTTAATTCTTCTTTCTTTCTTCTTTCTTCTTTTTTATTTCTTTCTTCTTTCTTATATTTATTTAAATCTTTCTTCTTTCTTCTTTTTTATTTCTTTCTTCTTTCTTATTATTTCCTATTTTTATTTCTAATGTCTAATTTATTACATATTTATTATTCCTTTATTATTTAGTCTTTCTTATTTTAATTTTTTATTCTTTCTGTTTTCTTTCTTAATTATACCTTATTGCTTCTTTTTTCTTCTTGTTTATTTCTTCCTTATTTTTTTAATTCTTATTTCTTATCATTTATTTCTTGTTTATTTTTTCTTAGTTTTTTATTCCTTATTTCTTTCTTATTTCTTCATTTTTATTTCTTCCTTCTTTTCTTCTTTCTTCTCTCTTCTTTCTTTTATTTTTCTCTGTTACATTTAATTTCTAATTTCTTCTTTCTTCTTTCTCTTTTATTTTTCTTTCTTATATTTTATTTCCAATTTCTTCTTTCTTCTTTATTTCTTATTAATTATTTAGTATTTTTTTGTTTATATTATTTATTATCCTATATTTTCAGGATGGGGAAAGCACAAAGTTTACTCTGTATTCTGGAGGGAAGTTCACTATCTTACAGGTTGCAGTATTTCACCTTCCACTCTCTTAGCAGCACCTCTGCTGCTCACGCCTTTAATTTTTGTGGGCAAGACACAGAATTCTGTCTCTATACATGGCCTAGAGGGTGGTGCAGACCCAAACTGTTCAGAGAGGCAGGAAGGAACAGCTATGGTACACCTGGTAGTAGCTTAAAAAGAGCTTCTCATCCCATGGTAATTTCTGCAGGATTCTCCAAACTTCATTTGTTATTCACATTAAACTTCCATCCATCATCCTCCTTTAGTACATATTTCTCAGCACATGTTGCATGGCAATTAGGAATACAGAAGCTTCTATTCATTGTGAGAGGCTTCCTTAACATTCTTCATATACACTGAGCACTCTGGGGTGGCTTTGGGATCTCTGGGCACATAAACCACAATCAGAGCACACTGGCTCTTGTTTTCAGTTTGCAGATAGTGATGAAACATCACCCAGGTCTGCAGGTACTGAAATGGCAGAATTTCAGCCACAGCTCGGCTCCATATGTTTGCTGCAAATGTGATTGGAGAAAGCCTCAAAGCCTCTATTCTCTCTTTTTTTTTCTTTCTTTCTTTCTTTCTTTCTTTCTTTCTTTCTTTCTTTCTTTCTTTCTTTCTTTCTTTCTTTCTTTCTTTCTTTCTTTCTTTCTTTCTTTCTTTCTTTCTTTCTTTCTTTCTTTCTTTCTTTCTTTCTTTCTTTCTTTCTTTCTTTCTTTCTTTCTTTCTTTCTTTCTCTCTTTCTCTCTTTCTTTCTTTCTTTCTTTCTCTCTTTCTTTATTCTTTTCCCTGGCATACCCACATTTTATTTATGATTTTGGATATTTCACAGCATTCCAGTTTAGTTTAGCACGATGTATTTAATAACCATGTGTCTACTGTCTTAATTACCCTATAAAGCAGGGTTCCATTGGCATTTGACCCTCCACAGCATTCCAGAGAAACTGCAGGACCATGATAATTACCAACTGCCTGTGAGAAAATTAAACAAAAAAAAAAAAAAAAGAAAGAAGCAAAAATGGTCTAACTTTTAAACCACCATTTTAAACGACCTATTACATCTCAGGAATAAATCATTGATGAAATAGCCTGCTTAACAGGAAAATAGCTATTCCATAGCAAAGAATTTCCCCTTGCATGATCATGAAGAGAATATTAAGTATTCTTCAGCTCAAAAGGTTAGGTTTTATGTCTGTCCAATGCTTTTAATGACACATTTTTGTGTAATTTTACTGTAATCAAAGCCTTTTACTATGTAGGCTGTAGACTATGACTATTTTGTCAGTCTTAAACATTTCACTAGTCAAAGAATAGAAAAATCCATTTAAACATGTACCAAGGTAAAAAAGGTGTTTAGAAACGTTGTACTTTTATTTATTATTTTTTCCCCTTACCATTAAAAGAACAGCATTAATGGAGCCTGATTTCCTTTGATTAACATTTGCTATATATATCCATCTATTTAAAAATACTAATAAATGTAACCTCATTATAGTACACTGCACTGACTGCTAACATCATTAAAAAGAAGAAAAAGGTAATGAATTTTGAAAATCTAAATCGTGGCTTAATTAATTTGATCACACTGTCTTTATTTTGTATCTCCTGGCAATTACTCTGCTTATTTCTATTACCATCCTATGTTCTAATTCCTCTCGCTGTCCTTATCAAGGCTTCTATTTCATCTCTCTTTTCCTAAATGTCACTTTTGTATTTTCTTTCTAAATAATTAATCCAAGCTGAAAATTGACACCAGAGCAGCCTGGGTTAGTGGGAGGTGTCCCTGCCCATGGTAGGAGGGTTGGAACTGGATGATCTCTAAGATCCTTCCCAACCCAAACCATTCTGTGATTCTGTGATTCTGTGATTCTATAGTTCTATGACTCTGTGTTTCCATGGTTCTATGATTCAATGGTTCTGTGTTTTTATGATTTTATGGTTCTATGGTTCTGTGACCCTGTGTTTCCATTGTTCTATGATTCAATGGTTCTATTCCATCTGGAGAAGAGAAGGCTCTGAGGAGACCTTCTTGTGGCCTTCCAGTATCTGAAAGGTCCTACAAGAAGGTTGGGGAGGGACTTTTTAGGGTGCCAGATAATGATAGGACTGGGGGGGAATGAAACAAAACTAGAAGTGGGGAGATTCAGATTGGGTGTTAGGAAGAAATTCTTCCCCATGAGGGTGGTGAGACACTGGAACAGGTTTCCCTGGGAAGGAGTGGCAGCCTCATCCCTGGAGGTTTTTGCAGCCAGGCTGGATGTGGCTGTGAGTAAGCTGCTGTAGTGTGAGGTGTCCCTGCCCATGGCAGGGAGGTTGGAAGTGGATGATCCTTGAGGTCCCTTCCAACCCTGACAATTCTGTGATTCTATGTTTCTATGGTTTTATGATTCTATGATTCTGTGACTCTGTGTTTCCATGGATCTGTGGTTCTATGGTTCCATATTTCTATGATTTTATGATTCTATGGTTCTGTGACTCTGTGTTTCCATGGATCTATGGTTCTATGGTTCCATGTTTCTATGGTTTTATGATTCTATGGTTCTGTGACTCTGTGTTTCCACGGCTCTATGATTCTATTTTTCTATGGTTTTATGATTCTATGGTTCTGTGACTCTGTGTTTCCATGGTTCTGTGATGCTAGGATTCCATGGTTCTATGATTCTATGGTTCCATGTTTCTATGATTTTTATGATTCTATGGTTGTGTGACTGTGTGTTTCCATGGCTCTATGATGCTAGGATTCCATGGAAATGATTCTATGGTTCCATGTTTCTATGGTTTTATGATTCTATGGTTCTGTGACTCTGTGTTTCCTCAGTTCTATGATGCTAAGATTCCATGGTTCTATGATTCTTTGGTTCCATGTTTCTATGGTTTTATGATTCTATGGTTCTATGACTCTATTGTTCTATGTCCCATGCTTATATGACCCTATGATTCTGCAGTTCTCTCATTATATGATTTCCAGATCAGATCAGCTCTTCACCTAGTGTAAAGTTAAGTCCAGAGGTCAGGAAAAAGCCCCAAATATTAATGCATGAATTCTACTATTAAAAGCATTGTTTTCCACTTTTTCATGTATGATATATGGATATAAATCAAGGGAATATTCATCACTTTTTGAAATTCTTCCCAGAAAAGGTTCTAAACCTCCTTAAAACATTTCACTTGAAAGCATCTGTCTTCAACAGAAGCAACGAGAAGCTTAATGAACAAAGAATTTATGGAGAAGCCAAGCCACAAATGAAACTTGAATGGTTGTAGAAAAGGATTTTGAAGACTAATTCTGTGTTCAATCAAAAATAGCACAACCCTTCTGCTTTGTGCCTTGTGGCTTGAAGGAAGCCTTGTGACATCTATCAGTGTGGTTAAAGGCCTCTGGCCACAAGTTTTGTTTAAATTTCAGTTTAATTTATAATCCAAAGCAGAGATCAAATGCATAGCAGGCAACTGAATCCTTGCAGCACATCAGAGACTTCTGGGTTTGATGATCCTGGTGCTGTTGCTCCCAGCCCAGCTCTGACACTGCTGTACTACTGTTCCCATACTACTGTCTACTGAGGTACCATCTGTGACATCACTTGAGGCAGAGCTGCTGTTCCTGTTGCAGCCTGGGAACTCCTGGAATAACACAGTTAAAGATAGCAAGAAAGTAAGAGCCATAATCTAGGTTGGATATTAGGGAGGAGTTCTTTACCATAAGGGTGGTGGAACACAGAAATAAGTTACCCAGGAAGGTGTTGGAGGCCCCATCCCTGGAGAGATTCAAGGGCAGGCTTGATGAGGCTCTGAGCAGACTGATCTGGTTAGGCTGTCCCTGCTGACTGCAGGGGGGTTGGACTGGACAACCTTAAAGGTCTTCTCCAAATCAGTGCATTCCGTGATTCTATGGTGGTTCAAACCAAAGGTCTGCCTAGTCTCATGTGGTGGCTCTGAGAGTGTCCTGTAGCAGATGTCTAGAGGAGGAAGAGGGAAGAACCAACCAAGGGTGTACTACTGCTTCCCATAAACATCCAGCTCTAACTCAGTCTTCTTGAATGTGAGGATTTTGCATTCCCAATAAAATAGATCCCATGGCAGTGCAGAGGGATCAGTTGCACAGATTGACTGTCTTCTCCAAAGAAAGATCTCCTTTGGTTTGTTTGGAACTTTCCAGCTGCTTCTTTCAGCTGATAGCCCATGATCTCATATGAGAAAGCACAGTGATCAATAACTCTCTGTGTGTCTTCTCCAGGATGGTTAAAGATTTTGTTAGGTTGTGTTTGTTGCTCCCTTAAATGTTTTTTGTAATTTTGTTTTGTTGTTATTTTATTATTTTTATTTTATTAAATTTTTATTGTGTTGTATTATTTTATTTTTATTATTTTATTTTATTATTTATTATTTAATTTAATTTTATTTATTGTATTTTATTTTATTTTGTTTTATTTTATTTTATTTTATTTTGTTTTATTTTATATTATTTTGTTTTGTTTTATTTTATTTTATTTTATATTGCATTGTACTGCATTGTATAATATTCATATATCTTCCCCATGATTCAATGCCCCAATTTATTTATATTTTTTAATGTGTGGAAGCATTTCCATAACTCTGATCATTTCTTGTGCTCTGCTCAGGTCTTCTGTCTGTTGCACTGCATGTTTTCTAGACAGAAGAACCAGAAATGCTTGCTTTGTTTTTTCATGGAGTGATTATGTTTAATTACATACCATGCTGTACCCTGCTGCAGGGGTTCACAGACTCACAGATTGCACTGGTTTGGAAGGGACCCTCAAAGGACATCTTGTCCAATCCCCCTGCACTCAGCAGGGACACCTCAAACTAGTGCAGGCTGCCCAGGGTCACATCAAGAGCGACCTTAAAAGTCTCCCAGGGTGGGGCCTCATCCTGTTCCAGTGTCTCACTACTGTCATCGTGCAGAACTTTCTCCTGGTGTCCAGCTTTAATCTCCCCTGCTCCAGTTTCAAACCATTGCCCCTCATCTTCTCACTCCAAGCCCTTCTAAAGAGTTCTTCCCCAGCCTTCCTGTAGGTCCCCTTCAGATGTTGAAATGTAGTTACAAGCCATAAGCCATATTCAGTGGTAGTGTTTCCTTAAACTCATATGCTGAAAGAAGCAAATTCTTTGGGTGGTTGTGGAGTAGGACAGCTCTCATTATCATTCTTACACAGAGATGAGAAATAAAATCCCCCTTGGAGGTGGTCACTGAAGTGCCTGAGCTGAATCCGTGACAATAGCTCCCCAGTTTGCTACACAAAGAGTTTCAAGATCAGGAATAAAGTAGAAGAATTGGAGAAGGACCTGGGAGTCATGGTGGACAACAAGTTAATCATGAGCCACCAATGTGCTCTTGTGGCCAAGAAAGCCAATGGTCTCCTGGGGTGTCTTAAGAAGAGTGTGGCCAGCAGGTCAAGGGAGGTTCTCTTCCCCTTCTACACTACCCTAACAGGGCCACATCTGGAGTGTTGTGTACAGTTCTGAGCTCCCCAGTTCAAGAGGGACAGGGGACTATAGGACAGAGTCCAACAGAGGCTACAATGCTGCTGAGGGACCTGGAGCATCTCTGTGAAGGGGAAAGGCTGAGAGCAGTGGGGCTGTTGAGCCTGGAGAATAGCAACCCCAGAGGGGATCTGAGCAATGTTCAGCAAGAGCTAAAGGGTGGGGGGCAAGAGGCTGTGGCCAGACTCTTGTCAGTGGTGCCTGGTGATAGAACACAAGGGGCAATGGGCAAAAACTGGAACCCAGGAGGTTCCACCTGAACAGGAGGAGAAAGTCGTTTGGTGGAGCCCTGGAGCAGGTTGCCCAGAGAGGTTGTGGAGTCTCCTTCTCTGGAGAGATTCCAAACCCACCTGGACACTGTGATCCTGGGCAACCTGCTGTGAGTGATTCTGCTTTAGCCTGGTGGTTGGACTGGATGATCTCTGGAGATCTCTGGAGGTGGCCTTGGAAAAGCATCCCCAGCAAGCAATGATTCTCTCTGGTTGCCCAAAGGCTGTCAGAATTCACAGGTCTTGCTCTTCAGAGTGAAATGTGTTCCTTTCCGTCAGGTTCCAGCACTATAGTTGTGCAATAAAGAGGAACAGGAGTAGATCTATGCCTTAAAATAAATAAAACAATGTGCACATAGAAATCCAAACCCCCAAAGCAGAAGAAAATCCTCAGAAAGCTGGATCTAAGGAGCAGAGTGAAAAATGTTATTTTCATTGTGACAATATGAGGTGTGGGTAGAATTGTCTGACCACTGCTCTGAAGGGATCATCCATCTCCTGACAACATCTTCACACATGGAAGAAGTCAGGTGATAGCCTCCTACATATGCCAAAGTCTGAAGAACTGTATAAAGAGTGAGAGGAGAGCAGAAAAGTTCAGTGCATTGTGGAGGACTTGGGGATTTGAGGAGTGGCTGAAGTTTCACCATGTGCAGAGTCAGGACTTTTCTCAGGTGTGTAATGTATGGTGGTGATGACAGGGCACCTCTTCAGAAACAGAAGATTTAGCAGGAGGAGCAGCACAAGAACTATTTTTAGTTGCCTTTTAAATAAACCCAAAAGCTCTATGGAAGAGCTATAAGGGCACTGGTAGGCACTAGTGGCACTGGGGAGGCACATCACAGCTCCTCAGAGCACTCATGGAAACAGACTGCACAAACAGGACAGCAGAATCATGGAATCTCAGAATGGCTCAGCTGGGAAGGGACCTCAGAGCTCATCTACTCCAACCTCCCCACCATGGGCAAGGACACCTCTCAACTCGACTCAGCTGCTCAATGCCTCATCCAGCCTGGCCTTGAGCACCCCCAGGGAGGAGGCATCCACAGCTTCCCTGGGCAGCCTATTCCAGTGTCTCACCACCCTGGTACTGGAGATCTTCTTCCTCAGCTTCAGTCTGACCTTGATCTCTCTCAGCTTCAAACCATTCCCCCTGAAGGCTATCCTGATAAGCAAAGAACTTGTTCAAAAGGTCTGTGGCTCTTCTGCCCCACCAGCCTGACAAAGCAGTTCCAGCAACTAGTTCTGCAACCTCTTAGCTAATCTTTATATGACATCTTTCCTTCCTATCTCTTCTTATGGCCTGCAAGTTAATTCTGATGTTATATTTCCAAAGATCTCTGGACATCTCAGGTGTTAGGGAGCACACCCCCCAAAAGCATACCAGGAAGTCAAAGGGACCAAAATTTCTGATGAACTAACTTGCTGATATAGCAAGACCTTATCTCCAGGATATGAGGACTTATGTCTGCCCACTAAGAAAAGGTTTNCAGTTTGCTACACAAAGAGTTTCAAGATCAGGAATAAAGTAGAAGAATTGGAGAAGGACCTGGGAGTCATGGTGGACAACAAGTTAATCATGAGCCACCAATGTGCTCTTGTGGCCAAGAAAGCCAATGGTCTCCTGGGGTGTCTTAAGAAGAGTGTGGCCAGCAGGTCAAGGGAGGTTCTCTTCCCCTTCTACACTACCCTAACAGGGCCACATCTGGAGTGTTGTGTACAGTTCTGAGCTCCCCAGTTCAAGAGGGACAGGGGACTATAGGACAGAGTCCAACAGAGGCTACAATGCTGCTGAGGGACCTGGAGCATCTCTGTGAAGGGGAAAGGCTGAGAGCAGTGGGGCTGTTGAGCCTGGAGAATAGCAACCCCAGAGGGGATCTGAGCAATGTTCAGCAAGAGCTAAAGGGTGGGGGGCAAGAGGCTGTGGCCAGACTCTTGTCAGTGGTGCCTGGTGATAGAACACAAGGGGCAATGGGCAAAAACTGGAACCCAGGAGGTTCCACCTGAACAGGAGGAGAAAGTCGTTTGGTGGAGCCCTGGAGCAGGTTGCCCAGAGAGGTTGTGGAGTCTCCTTCTCTGGAGAGATTCCAAACCCACCTGGACACTGTGATCCTGGGCAACCTGCTGTGAGTGATTCTGCTTTAGCCTGGTGGTTGGACTGGATGATCTCTGGAGATCTCTGGAGGTGGCCTTGGAAAAGCATCCCCAGCAAGCAATGATTCTCTCTGGTTGCCCAAAGGCTGTCAGAATTCACAGGTCTTGCTCTTCAGAGTGAAATGTGTTCCTTTCCGTCAGGTTCCAGCACTATAGTTGTGCAATAAAGAGGAACAGGAGTAGATCTATGCCTTAAAATAAATAAAACAATGTGCACATAGAAATCCAAACCCCCAAAGCAGAAGAAAATCCTCAGAAAGCTGGATCTAAGGAGCAGAGTGAAAAATGTTATTTTCATTGTGACAATATGAGGTGTGGGTAGAATTGTCTGACCACTGCTCTGAAGGGATCATCCATCTCCTGACAACATCTTCACACATGGAAGAAGTCAGGTGATAGCCTCCTACATATGCCAAAGTCTGAAGAACTGTATAAAGAGTGAGAGGAGAGCAGAAAAGTTCAGTGCATTGTGGAGGACTTGGGGATTTGAGGAGTGGCTGAAGTTTCACCATGTGCAGAGTCAGGACTTTTCTCAGGTGTGTAATGTATGGTGGTGATGACAGGGCACCTCTTCAGAAACAGAAGATTTAGCAGGAGGAGCAGCACAAGAACTATTTTTAGTTGCCTTTTAAATAAACCCAAAAGCTCTATGGAAGAGCTATAAGGGCACTGGTAGGCACTAGTGGCACTGGGGAGGCACATCACAGCTCCTCAGAGCACTCATGGAAACAGACTGCACAAACAGGACAGCAGAATCATGGAATCTCAGAATGGCTCAGCTGGGAAGGGACCTCAGAGCTCATCTACTCCAACCTCCCCACCATGGGCAAGGACACCTCTCAACTCGACTCAGCTGCTCAATGCCTCATCCAGCCTGGCCTTGAGCACCCCCAGGGAGGAGGCATCCACAGCTTCCCTGGGCAGCCTATTCCAGTGTCTCACCACCCTGGTACTGGAGATCTTCTTCCTCAGCTTCAGTCTGACCTTGATCTCTCTCAGCTTCAAACCATTCCCCCTGAAGGCTATCCTGATAAGCAAAGAACTTGTTCAAAAGGTCTGTGGCTCTTCTGCCCCACCAGCCTGACAAAGCAGTTCCAGCAACTAGTTCTGCAACCTCTTAGCTAATCTTTATATGACATCTTTCCTTCCTATCTCTTCTTATGGCCTGCAAGTTAATTCTGATGTTATATTTCCAAAGATCTCTGGACATCTCAGGTGTTAGGGAGCACACCCCCCAAAAGCATACCAGGAAGTCAAAGGGACCAAAATTTCTGATGAACTAACTTGCTGATATAGCAAGACCTTATCTCCAGGATATGAGGACTTATGTCTGCCCACTAAGAAAAGGTTTTCAAGAAGACAACATTTGTGTTTGCAGTTTGCTCTTTCAATTTTTATATCAGAGGAAAAGGCTGTCAGGAGATGATGAGTGAAATAATTTGACAGGGCTCTGGAACAATCCTTGACTCCAACTGGCTTTCATGTAAGCATTGTGAACATCATGAAATCAGGAGGTACACCTGCTCAGCACCTGAGCTCCAGCTGTTACTGACACCAAGACTACAGCTCAGAACACCAGGACTCACAAGTGTTGACAGAATACTCCTGAAGGGAGCCAGACTTTTTACTCTTGTGGGTGCAAGAGACACTGGGACCCTCAGTTTAAGAAAGATGTTGAGATGCTGGAGCATGTCCAGAGAAGGGCAACAAGGCTGGGAATGGGGCTGGAGCACAGCCCTGTGAGGAGAGGCTGAGGGAGCTGGGGGTGTTTAGCCTGGAGAAGAGGAGGCTCAGAGGAAACCTTATTGCTCTCTATTACTACATGAAAGGAGGTTAAAGTCAGGTGGGGGTCAGGCTCTTCTCCCAGGCAACCAGTGACAGGAGAGGACACTGTCTCAAGTTGCACCAGGGGAGGTTTGGGCTGGATGGTAGGAAGAAATTCTTCCCAGAAAGAGTGATTGGCCCTTGAAATGGGCTGCCCAGGGAGGTGGTGGAGTCACCATCCCTGGAAGTGTTTAAAAAGAGACTGGATGAGGCATGGTTTAGTTGATTAGATGGTGTTGGGTGATAGGTTGGCCTTGATGATCTCAAAGGTCTTTTCCAACCCGGATAATTCTGGTTAAAATATCTTTTTTTTTTTTTTTTTTTTAAGTTCAAGCTGCTTTTCCAGATAGCTTTAAGTAACCCATAGCAGCTTCTTTAAAACAAAGAAGTTTTTATTTGCTCAAAGCTACAGAGCAAACAGAGCCAGGGGGTGAAGCAGGAAGAGCTCTATGCCCTTACTCTTGAGCCACATTTATTTTCTGATTTGGCTATTGCTGATAAGTTCCACCCAGCTGGTGCACTTCATTTATAGGTGAGGTTATCACCAGCTCTTGTGGAATCAAACACCCTTGTCTTTCTCCAGCAGTTTTCCTCAGCTGCTGCTACCTCTGCTATTTCTTTAGAGATTTTACTGGATCACTATCCCAGTATCTGATCCCAAATTTGAACTGGGAAAATAAAATCTTGTTAAGCTTGCCTGATTTCCCTTTAGAGCCAGGCATGGAGAATACAGGTAGAGTTTCCAAATTATTTTTTTTCCCCACAAGGTTTCTTCATCACCTATCTAATAATTTATTTTCTTCATCACTGTTTGTCTTCTTTACATATTCCCTAAAAGTGTTCTTGGAACTACCCAGCCAGGCAGGATAAAAATCAATGGAACAGATTGCAGAGCCACAGTTGGTACTCATAAAAATAATGCCTGGATCTCCATCCTTCTCTTGAGCAGCTAAGGAGCATTATTCTCCAGTGGGTCAAGGAGGGAAAGATGCCTTGCTGTCAAAGTTGCTCCCATTTAATTTTGCATAAGATGAGGTGGTGGAGGAATCAGCAGCGTTGACACCAGAGCCTAGGGACTAGGCTATGTTGTATGTGAGCAAGTGACTGAAGTCCTTGATGAGGAACGATGCAGGGGGGTGGCTCTAATGCTCCACTTCATTTTCTCTGTGAGGGGGAGGGCTAGTCTATTGCAAGTTTCATTTCAGGCCAGTTAACTAATACTACCTCTTAGTGATTATCCAGCCATGCTCAATTAGAGAGTCTCCTTTGTCCTGACACCAGTGAGCATCACTACAATTCATCAGTTTTACCCTGAAGAGTCCATTTATACCAGTTGGGTCTTTCAGCTCCAGATGTGAAATTCTTAGCCATGAGGTTGCCAGCAGAACTTCTCTTCTACTGTAGGCACACACCCAAATCTAACTAATAATAGGCAACCTAACTATGTAGCAAGTGTCAGGCATTTGAAAATTAATTTAGAGTAGTTGTTAGCACATGTGTTAAGCTGTACCAGGAGGGTGGAAATTAATCAAACAGCAAGGGAGTATTTTTTTTTTTTAAAGATATTAACAACTTCAATGCAAGGAGTAGTTGAGATTGTCAGATGAGAAAGCTGCTGTACCCTCAAAATAGCTTTACAACAGTTTGGACAAAGGCTCCAACAAAACCTTATGGGCTTCAGAGCCAGCAACAGGCAACTACAGACAATGCACTGTATCAGTGGTTGGAGCTGAAAGCAAGCCAGGCTTTGCCAGCACAGCTTGTAAACTGCAGAAGGTCAGATCACAGTGATTCAAAACATTTGCATAGGCTGCTATGAAAACCAAATGTTTCCCCTTTAATTCACACGGACATGAAAACTAAACTAACAATAAAATGGAAAAGGAAGTTCTGGGGAACATGTTGACATGCAGCAAAAACAGAGAAAGCTTCTTTGCCACATGAAATTAAAGTGTGAGTCAGAGTGGAGGCTAGCTCCTTGCAGCCATTTGGAAGCAGGGGTGAGGTGGCAGCCTTCAGCATGGTCAAGATTTTGGCTGTCTTGCCAGAGTCTAATTAAGCAAAGTGTTGTGCACCAATTACAACCTGCTCTACAAAAGGCCAAACCCAATCACAGAGTCAACCATTTTGGTTGAAAAAGCCCTTTGAGGTCATGGAGTCCAACCATTCTCTAACTCTACCAAGGCTGCTGTAGAGCCATGTCCCTCAGAACCACATCTCTGCAACTTTTAAACACCTCCAGGGATGTGGATTCAACCACCTTCCTGAGCAGTCTGTTCCAATAGTTGAGAACCCTGTGAGTGAAAAAGTTTCTTCTCGTATCCAACCTAAATCTCCTCTGATGAACCTTGAGGCCATTTTCTTGCTACTAGAGAGAAGAGACCAACACCCACCTGGCTCCAACCAGAAGAGAACCAGAAGGTCTCCCCTCAGCCTCCTCTTCTACCAGACTAAACACCCTCAGGTCCCTCAGCTGCTCCTCCCTAGCCTGGTTCTCCAGACCCTTCCCCAGCTTTGTTGCCCTTCTCTGGACCTGCTCCAGCACCACAAATGTCTTCTCAGAGTGAAAGCCCCAAAACTGAACCCAGGACTCAAGATGTGGCCTCACCAGTGTTGAGTTCAGGGGCACAATCACTGCCCTGGTTCTGCTGGCCACACTGTCATTTGTCCAGGCCAGGATGCTTCTTGGCCACCTGGGCACACTGCTGCTGACCAGGTCACATTGAACACTTAGTAGGGCTGATCTCTTTTCTGTTGAATGCAGTTTCATGTCACTACCATTTTCACAGGTTGAATCAGCCACGCAAGAGAAATAGCATCAAAAGAATGCCAATTTTTAATCCTTTGATTTACTTTGGGAAGTTTAAATGTAAGCTGTTTTCTTCTCCTGTAGTTTGCTTGCAATAAATACCTGCTATGGAGAGGAAAGAAAAGCACTTTGGAACTACATGGCAAAGAACAGCCATGAGAAATAGAAAATGTGTTATAGCACCTAACTGAAAGTGTGGGAGCAGGAGGAAAGGCTTGTGGCAATTCTTTAGTTTCAGGAAGAGGCTGAGTTATGTGAAAAATTCAAGTAAATGGATGCCAGGGACAGGAGTGAGAAAACTTCCAAAATTCAGAATCATTTTTACCAAAGTCAGTGTGGCCTTTGTGTTGATTTCAATAGAAGCACAAAGTATCCAACAGTTACTACATTAGAACAAATTTTAATGAATCACTAAAAAAAAGAAATTAATCCCCTAAATGAAGCATTAAGGACATTTTATAAAGCAGTTATAGAGTGTATGTGGTTATCCTGTTCACTAAGCCTCTCTTGGACCTACTGTTCCTACTCAGTGCACAGGGATACAACAACCAGTGAAGTTATTTGGGAGAAAAGTGGGACAGAAAAGAAAAATGGGAGGAGCAGGAAGACTGAAATGCACTGCAGGAGCAGAGAAGCTGGGGAAGAAAGAGCCTGGGGCACTTGGCTCCTGTTGCCCACTATAGACTGCTTGGTATGGGATGACTCTGTTGATCACAGTCCTGGTCCTGTAAATTTAAATCCCACCTTCCTAGCAAGGAATGACCAAAAGGTTTTCCATGTCTCTGGCAAATGTTGAATTTCCATAGCCAAAGGGGTTAATATGCTAGATGAGACTTGGCACACAAAAACACTGCCCCTTTATTTCTTAGAGCTGTAAGGGGAAACAGGTGAAATCATAACACATTTCAGCTCCATTTCAATTTTTTTTTTGTCTGGAACCAGCAATATCTAGGTGCAGCTTAAGTAGCTCTTAAGCTGCTCTTAAGTAGCTATCCATTAACTTCTTCATTCTCTTCTTACACACAGGAAAAAAGAAAAATCTATAAATCCACAGCAACCTGTGGCATGGAGCTAACTATTTTATATTTCACCTTTCTGTGAAGAATCACTTCATTTTCTCAGCTCGGAATGTGCCACCTGTGGGCTTCTCACAACTCTGTTTTAGATAGTGTGGGGACCTACCATATCTCCTCCTCATTGTCTCTCTTCCAGGCTAAGGAAACTCATCTTTACTGGAACAGGTTGCCCAGGGCTGTGGTTGAGGCCCCATTGACAGAGGCATTCAAGATCAGGCTTGATGTGGCTCTGGGCAGCCTGCTCTAGTTGGAAGTGTCCCTGCTGAGTGCAGGGGTTTGGACAAAATGCCCTTGGAGGGTCCCTGCCAACCCAATGCAATCTGTGAAGCTGTGAGGGTGTCAGTGTCTGCATGCTGTGCCTGAGCTCACACCTCGACCTTTTCAGCCAGAGCCGCTGGAATCCATGTGGGAAACGCTTCCTTTGGCACTCACTGGGTGGTTGGTTGTCCATTTCAACAAGAACACACTGCCAGACTGGAGCATTTGAAGTAGCTGCCAGTGAAATATTGTCCACCTTTCATTGTCAAAGGGGAGAGGACAAAGATCGTCCTCAGTCCTTCCTCACCAAGGAGTCCAAATGTACTGCTCACCTTTGTATCCTCTGTACTTTTCCCTGTTCTTTGGGAGATGCCCTCTTTTTCCATACACCTCAAACCCTTCAAAACATTTTCTTATCTACCCTTTCCCATTTTTCCTGGTTCAAATGAACTTCCTCTCCAAAAAGCAATGAGTGACGTCATGTTACTCAACTGTTGCTAAAAAGGGCAAAGAAGGTAAGTACCAAATTAATTCTGCAAAAGTATAGTCAGTAATAACAATAAGATGTAAAGCTAGGATGCTATTGATACAACTCTTGCTTAAGAAGCATTCTATAAAATGAGAGCAGATTCATCCTGGGTGGTTTTTTTTTTTTTTGTCCGAAAATGTCTGTATTTTAGGAAATAATCCACCACAGTTCCTTTGGTGTCAATGCCAGCTGCTAAAGATGTTTTTCCTCTATTTCAATGCTAAGTATTTCCAGGTTGTTCTTAAAGATAGAGCTCTCCTTCACAGAGTCACAGAACCACAGAATGTTAGGGGCTGGAAGGCACCTTGAAAGCTCATCCAGTCTAATTCCCCTGCCAGAGCAGGATCACCTAGAGCAGATCACACAGGAACACATCCAGGCAAGCTTTGAATATCTCCAGAGAAGGAGACTCCACAACCCCCCTGGGCAGACTGTTCCAGTGTTCCAAGGTCTGAAGCATGCAGCTCAATTTTCAAGAACCTCTGGGTTTTACTGCCCAGCTCTCTCTTCCACCATATTTTTTTTTTGTCACAACTTACTCAGAGTTGCTTTCCTCTAAGCTGAAGGTGCAGGGAAGTCAGAACAGGGTCACAGACATACAGGGTCACAGACATACAGACTCACACATGTATCTATACAGAGTCGGTACTTAGGAAAAGTTTGGGACAAATCCCATCTCAGGTGTCAGACAGTCAATTAACCTTCAAATCCTGCATTTCTTAGGCATTCAGCTGCGGTGTGGATTGCTTCTTACTTACTGCATTAGTAACAAAGGTGTCCAGCTCTTATCTGATACTCTCTAGGTCTGCTCTGCCTCAAAAATAACAATTTAACATCTTTTGGGGAAAAAAAGAAAGAAAAAGAAAAAGACAGGAATTCAATTATCCCACAGCATATATTTGAGACAGAAAAGTGCTCATTTGATGTGTTGGATTTAATTGACTTTAACAACACACTGAGATCCAAGGGAAAGGCAGAATTTTGCAGCCAGTGTTCTGGAAACTCCCCTGTTTCTGGTGCATCAGATATGATTTCTGAACTGGAGAGAATTTTCTGAGTGTCATTACTGTGTCTGCCTTCTCAGCAATCATAGGAGCTCACATCCATCATTTCCTTTGTTCTGTGAGAGCCTGACTTTTTCCAAGGAGGAAAAAAAAAAAAAAAGAAAGAATGGAAAAGGACTGTAAATATTTACTGTGATACAATGGAAAGAAGAAAAAAAAACCAAAACACAAGAAAAATAATTAAAGATGTAGTCAAAATACTCTCTGCACTTTGTATTTGAGAGACTAAAAGATGTATTGGTAGTTACATACTACATATATATATACACACACATATATATATAGGGATGGAACTGAAGATACTAATATTTTCTGTTTTGAAGCTATCCACTTCATTAAAACAATTGTACAATATCTTTGATTCTGTGGTGTTGTTCTGATCTGTCACTTCCCCATCTGTGTACTTTTCAGTGAGTAGCTGATGAAGGATTTGAGAGGACAACAAAATGCTCTGCTGTGCTCTCCTTTACACTCAGCCATGGCTGCAGTTACTCCAAGTTAATCACTGTAAATGGAAGATGTCCTGGTTGGTTTTGCAGGTTGTTTATGTAGTGCATTACTGATTATTCTTTTATCAGATTTTCTTTGGAACTAGCCAAATTTCTTTTTTAATTTCAGGAAGGGACTTTTTACAAGAGCTTCTAGTGATAGGGAATGGCTTTAAGTTTGATGAGGGGAGATTTAGACTGGAGATTAGGAAGAAATTCTTTCCAGTGAGGGTGGGAAGACACTGGAACACATTGCCCAGGGAGGTTGTGGATTGTTTGTGGACTCCTTGGAGGTGTTCAGGGTCAGGTTGGATGAGGCCTTGAGCAACCTGGGCTGGTGGGAGGTGTCCTTTCTTATGGCTGTGGGGTAGGAATTAGATGATCTTTAAGGTCCCCTCCAACCCAAAATATTCTATGAATCTATAAATCTATGATTGGTTTGTCTCTGTTAGAAAAAACAAGGCAAACAAAGAAACAAACCCCCACAAACAAGCAACAGCAAGAACTAAATGATCTTTAAGGTCCCTTCCAACCTAAAGCATTCCATGAATCTATGAATCTTTAATGTGCCCTATCGCATCGGATGTATTCCAAAGGGATCTGCATCCTTCAAGAGAGATGTTCACTTTGAAAATTGGGTTTAAAAATGGTATCCTAACTGAAAATGTTGCAATAAATCAGCAGGAGGGAAAAACGTTCACTGTGGGTTTTTGCTTTTAATGTGTTTGCCGACGGCTGGGCCGGGCAGCTGCTCTGCCTGGCTGCCCTCATCGCATGGCAATGCCACCCCCACCTGACACTCTGCAGCAAAGTGGGCATGTACATGGTCCTTCTCAGCCCCACATTACAATCATAGAATTATTAAGGCTGGAAAAGCCCTCTAAGATCATCCAGTCCAGCCTTCAACTCAACAGCACCATGCCCACTAAGCCAGGTGCCATGGCCACAGGTTTCTTGAACACCTGCAGGGATGGGGACTCCACCACCTCCCTGGGCAGCCTGTTCCAATGCCTGACCACTCTTGCAGCAAAGACATTTCTCCTCATCTCCAACCTAACCCTCCCCTGGCACGGCTTGAGGCTGTTTCCACTTGTCCTATCAGTAGTTACTTGAGAGAAAAGACTAACACCCACCTCACTCTGACCTCTTTTCAGGGAATTGTAGAATGTGTAGCAGTGTAGTCTCTCCTCAACCTCCTTTTCTCCAGACTAAACAATCCCAGTTAGAATCATAGAATCATAGAATCAAGAAGGTTGGAAGAGACCTCAAAGATCATCGAGTCCAACCTGTCACCCTACACCTCATGCCTATCTAAACCATGGCACCAAGTGCCACGTCCAATCCCCTCTTGAACACCTCCAGGGATGGTGACTCCACCACCTCCCTGGGCAGCCCATTCCAATGGCCAACCACTCTCTCTGGGAAGAACTTTCTCCTCACCTCCAGCCTAAACCTCCCCTGGCACAGCTTGAGACTGTGTCCTCTTGTTCTGGTGCTGGTTGCCTGGGAGAAGAGACCAAACCCCTCCTGGCTACAACCTCCCTTCAGGTAGTTGTTCTCTCAGCTGCTCCTCATAAGACACCTTCTCTGTGTACAGATAAGTTATATTTGAGACAAAAATGGAGGTTTATTTTCCTGGAGCATTTTCAGTGGGGTTGAGTAGCACCCTGGGAACCTTCAACCCATTTCTTCACTTTCTAGATGACTGTGTTCTCCTACTCGTTGTTGTTTACTTACTCAGGTTGATGATGCACAGTAATGAACAGCCTTGGCCATTGGTTGCACTGAGGGTGTTGTCCAGCCTGGGATTTCAGGTCTGCTGACCCTTGTTGTCATGAGAAGTGGAGGTTGTTTCAGTCTTCATAAATTCCTGCAGCATGAAAGGATTAGGGAAACCAAAGTATTGCACTGGGTACAACTCCAGAAAGTTGTTTCTTCAGAATCTTACTGAAACAACTCAGAAATGCTCTCCAAAAAGCAATGAGTGACTTCATGTTACTCAACTGTTGCTAAAAAGGGCAAAGAAGGTAAGTACCAAATTAATTCTGCAAAAGTATAGTCAGTAATAACAATAAGATGTAAAGCTTGATACAACTCTTGCTTAAGAAGCATTCTATAAAATGAGAGCAGATTCATCCTGGGTGGTTTTTTTTTTTTTTTTTGTCTGAAAATGTCTGTATTTTAGGAAATAATCCACCACAGTTCCTTTGGTGTCAATGCCAGCTGCTAAAGATGTTCTTTCTTTATTTCAATGCTAAGTATTTCCAGGTTGTTCTTAAAGATAGAGCTCTCCTTCACAGAGTCACAGAACCACAGAATGTTAGGGGTTGGGAGGGACTTCAAAAACTCATCCAGCCCAACCCCCCTGCCAGAGCAGGGGCACATAGAGCAGATCACACAGGAACACATCCAGGTGGGTTTGGAATATCTCCAGAGAAGGAGACTCTACAACCCCCCTGGACAGCCTGTTCCAGTCTTCTGGCACCCTCACAGGGAAATAATTCTTCCTCCTGTTTCCATGGAAATTCGTATGCCTCAGCTTCCACCACTGCCCCTTGTGCTGTCATTGGGCATCACCCAGCAGAGCCTGGCTCCAGCCTCTTGGCACTGACTCTGCACATCTTTTTCACCATGAATGAGGTCACCTCCCAGGCTCCTCCTCTCCAAGCTACAGAGCCCTCAGCTTCCTCAGGTTCTCCTTGTCCCACAAGTGCATGTTTCACAGATAGAATCACCAGTTACATTCACTGTCACAGGATCATTCCTAAAATTTTTCTTCCTCATTTTTTTTTCCAGGTTAAATCTCTATGGTGACACAAGTGAGAGGTGACAGCTACTCAGCATGTGTTGAAGTCAGTTGCCTCACTTCTTGTGCAAATGCTAAGGTATAGGAAGGAAGGAGACTTCCCCCCTCCCATTGAACTGTATCTTCTGTTCTGAGCTAGACCAGAGCTAGTTCTGGTCAGTGCTGTCCCTTCCCAGTTCAGTCTCTACTCAGGGCCAGCACTATCTGCAGTTCAGGGCAGGTTTGCACAGCCAGGGGCTGCTGCTAGCAGTGAGAACCTGATGGGAGAGATCCTGCCAAGGGCTGGGCTGCAGACCAAGGGCACTGCCACAGCTTGTGTGCCACCTTGAGCTGCAAAGGAGCTCCCCACAGCTGTGGGGGGCAGCAGACAATTCAGGTGACTCTAAACTGACCAAGGAGGGATTGCAGCCCATGGACCTCATGCGTGGTGTAAAGCTGAGGGGTCACCAGGGTCAAACCTCTTCTCCAGTGCCCAGTGTCTGAGGAAGACTCTGTCTGATCTGCCTTCAATCCTGATCCATGAGTTCCGGAATCCTGTTCCAGAATCCAGCTTCCGAATCCTATTTCCATCTGATGCTGAGTCCAGTCTGGGACTCCTGCCACAGCGTCAATGATGATGGTGACCAACTGCCATCAGGGCTGGATTAGATTTTGGTTTGTGTCTATTTTTATGTATTTGATGTTATTGTTTTCATTAAAGCAGGTTTGGTTTCTTTCTCCCCCCATCAGTCTCTCTCCTTCCCTTTCTCTTCCCTTTGGGAGGTGAAGTGGCTCACCGAGAGCCTCTGGCACTTGGTTAATGGCTGGCCCAGCCCTGACCCTTGACACCATAATTTCTAAGAAGTTGGATGAGTTTTTCTAACACAATCACCCTTCTTTCTACTTCCTCAGGATCTTCTCTTCAGTATGAAAAAAAGGAAAAAAAAAAGCAAGCAGCTAATGTTAGCAGTGAGAGGAAGTGGATCAGTTCTGAGTTGTGCTGCTGTCTGCATTAATCTAGTGCAGCCCTGTGAACCTCTAAGAAAATCACCATGGCTAGAATGAGGTCATCTACCTGAGGTCATCTGCTTGAAATTATCTACCTTGAGATGCAATGATTGCAAAAAGCAAGTAGAAATCTCATGACTACTTGCTTCAGGAGAAGGAAGTGTGGTGAGCAGGACTGAAAGAACAAGCCTTAGCTTTTCAGCATGATCTATAGATCCATTACCACCTGCAGGAACAGCCACTGGTAGCAGTAAAAAATCCAGGCAGATTTAAGTCGTACCAGCAACAACATTTCAACCAAGCAAAGGAGTTGTCTGGCAAAGCAGTCCTTGTCTCTCTGCTTTTGTTATCTGTCCTTTTCAGCATCTCCTTCCTCGTGTTGCTGCTGAGCCAGAACCTGGCCCTTCCTTCTTTACAAGTCCCCTGTCACTTGTTCAGCTTGGTGATGTTCCAGATAACCCACCATGCAGCTGAACACTGATCCTTTATCTCACACCTTCAGTCTGAGCAGCCTTGCCTGCTGTGTTCCTAGGGCTGCTTCTGCTCAAGAGGTGCAGCGAGTCTGCTGCTCTCAGCAACACAAACTGGCTCTGCTCCATTATTTGGTCATTGGTATTTGACTGATTTCTATCCCACCCTCGAAGCCCAGCCCTATGTCTGGGGTCCCTTCACCATTTGCACTGCCTAAGACCCTGTTCTGTATTTGGTGCAGAGTTATGCCACCTGTATGCACATAGGTTTTCATTCCCATTGCTGCTGACCATTTCTTGCAACTCCCAGTGCTTTAAAAGAACATTTTTGACAGGAAGTCAGTGTGTTTCCTGACCTCTATCAGACAGATGTTTATAGGACTCTTCTAGGGTGAATACATGGGGTGGAGCTCTAAATGTCTCCAAACCACGTGTAGATGTGGCACTTCAGGACATGGGTTTATGGCCATGGTGGTGTTGAGTTGGTGGTTGGATTCAATGACCATAGAATCATAAAATTTCAGAATTGTCAGGGTTGGAAGGGACCTCAAGGATCATTCAGTTCCAAGCCCCCTGCCATGGCCAGGGACACCTCACACTACAGCAGGTTGCTCACAGCCACATCCAGCCTGCCTGCAAAAACCTCCAGGGATGAGGCTTCCACCACCTCCCTGGGCAACCTGTGCCAGTGTCTCACCACCCTCATGGGGAAAAATTTCTTCCTAACACCCAATCTGAATCTACCCATTTCTAGTTTTGTTCCATTCCCCCCAGTCCTATCACTCCCTGACACCCTGAAAAGTCCCTCCCCAGTTTTCTTTTAGCCCCCTTCAGATACTGGAAGACCACAAGAAGGTCTCCTCAGAGCCTTCTCTTCTCCAGACTGAATAGCCCCAACTCTCTCAGTCTGTCTTCATAGGAGAGGAGCTCCAGCCCTTTGATCATCCTCATAGCCCTTCTCTGGACCTTAAAAGTATTTTCCAAATGAAATGATTCTATGATTCTACGGTGTTGTGCTCATGTGTCTCTATGGTTCTATGATTCTATAATTCTGATACCAGGCATTACACTTTAAATACTATTTGGTTTCAACCCCCTGTTTGTGCTCAGGACCCTATTGTGGTCTGGGTGTGGTACAAAGGAGACTCAATCTTTTCCTAGCCCTCCATTTCTCAGCTCCCAGCTTTCCTCTTCTTCTTAGCCATCAAGCAATGAAAATACTCTGGCAGGGTACTTTAAATATGTTATTGCTTCTGGGCTTTTTGCTGATTGGAAGGAGTTGTGCAGTAAAAAGGTGTAGAGATGTTTGGGTGATAAATGGGAAGATAGAGACTGGGATGCTGGGATGCTTCACAGGGCTGAAAAAATACTGTCCTGTGTGTGCAAGATGGAATTGAAATGAGGAGGGAGACAGGAGCTGTTAAAGTGAGTGGCAGTCACCTACAAAACTGATCCAAGTAAAAAGCCTCAGAGAAGAGGGGGACTAACGGGAGGTCCCCCTCCAGTTTGCACCATCGCCAAAGGATCAAAGAAACCAGCAGCCCCTGCTCATGCTGCAGGAGCCTCTGCCACAGATGTCCTCCTCAGTAGGAGCAGATCTGGGAGGGGAACCAGGTCAGCTCGCTGTCCCCTCTGCCCTGCACAGGAGATCTGTCTGGGGGTAGGCAGGAGCAACACGCTGCAGCCTCAAAGGCTGGAGCAGCCAATGCACTTCTCCTGGAGACGCAGAGCTCCAGGAGACACTGTGGCTGCCTGAGGCACCATGCCTCCTGGAGCTCCTGCTGAGCAGCACAGCTCTGCATCCCAATGCAAGGCCGACAGGATGATGGACGACCCGGCCCTCGGCCCAGGCAAGGAGGATGCTGACCACATTATTATGCACCCTCCTGGAGACTCCAGGGGAGGCTCTGCCTTCAGCTGCACTTCCGTGGGATGAAAACTCAACCTATGTGCAAACCATTAAAATGGCAGGAGAGAAACAACCATAAATATTCATCCCCCAGCACTCCCCAGTTATTGTCCTAATGCTGCTCTTAGTCGCAGGACCAGCCCTGGCTTGTCTGGCCGTCGGCAGCCCATGTCCCACACGCTGGAATTTAGCAGTAATTGCGTTTGCATGGCTTCAGAACGTTCACAGAGTGAAATCGAAGGGAATTGCAGGTATGACCTTTGTGGCAGGCTGTCAGGTTTCTGCTCCTCGTCGCCCAAATGACCTAGACAAAGGCACGTGGGTTTTGGAAGGGTCTGTGCTTTTCCATCCTTTACCTTTACAAGTGGCTCTCAGTGAATATTCAGCTTGGAGAGTGAATGTAACAGCTTGACCAGTCCCTGAAATCCCAAGCACTGCCCAATTATTATTATAAAGCTATTTCAGCGAGAGAGGTCTTTATTTGTCTGTGCAAATGAAAGGAGCTGCATTCATCACTCTCATACATCCAGCAGGATTTCAGCTTAAATTATTTTGCAGAGCCCTGTTTAAGGGTGAGATGAAAAGATACACTCTTGCTGTACACAAAATTAAGAGGAAAACAGTGTAACATGCCAGCAGGCCTCCAACCAATCTCTGGTTCATCTGCTATTGCTGCTTTCTTTAGAAACCTCCTTCAGTTTGCAGTCAAATCCTCTTTTCAAGTCTGTTTTGATGTAATATTTTGCAGAGGAACAATTCATCAGACAGTCTGGATAGCAGCAAGTGGGAAAGTTTCTCACAAAATGAGCCAGACACTGTCCTTTTATTTACTAAACTAGATGAGTTTTGTAAAACATAGGGATTTTTTTTTTTAATAGTTATGTGGCTCAGATCCAGCAAGCAAACCTGTTTTACTGATGGGGTCTCTACTTATCCAGTGTTTCTGTCATCAGCCTGACCTTGCAGCTTTCTGCAGTGCCATTATACCCTGGGTGCTGGCTTATTTTCATACAGCAGCCCCCAACTACTTGATCCCACTTCATCTACTTCATGGACACAGACATTTGTTGGGCTTATTAGCTCAGCAGGAGCCTTATCATATTTTGTATCTGAGGCCGTTGGAGATGTCAAGAGATGGAAATGCTGTGTAGCTTTTTATCCTCCCTTCTTGCACTTTCTCTGAGAGCCCAACGGTGCATTTGGATTCAATGCTCTCCTGCCACTAGCTGCTGAGATCTCTTTAAATATGTCTAGCTTTGCCATCTGTACCAATAACACTGCAAAGGCTTAGCCATGATTAGGCTGTCAAGATTTATTAAGTTAAAAAGTATCAAAGTTTCTTGCTGCAACCCCCAGACCTTTTAAGAGTCCACCTTCTGTAGAAACCCTTCCCCCTCCCGACTAACACTACAGTCAATGTGCTTCGCTTGACCTTGACCAACATATGCACCCAGGGAACACTAATGAATTTGGGCCAATTCATCTTGGAACTCCAAATTTAATCAAGCTGACATGCCAGGGAAAGCAGCCTGTAATTAACTCCCAGCATTTTAGGTAATCTGTAAATTTCATAAATTTAGCTCGATCTGGTTTCGTGGTATTAAGAATTTTGGGTGTGGTGGGGGGGGGGGGAGGGAGGGATGGAGGTTGGTTAAGGAACAACCATTGTTCAGATGATAATAATTAAAAAGCAAGCACTGTCTCACAGAATTAAATCCCTTGGAAAAAAAAAATTACTATTTGTCCAGCAGAATAGGATGCCACCAAACAATGTGTGCACAGCAGCCTGCCTGGTGAAACCAAGCAGATCCAGGGTTATCATTTATTTTTGAAAGAGCCATGTGTGCACACTCATCTAGTGGTGTGCCTGGGATGAAAATACACAGTCAGTAAAAAAAAAAAAAAGAAAAAAAAGAAAGAATAATGATAATAAAAAAAATTCCCTGCTCAGTGTTATGTTTCAATTGGTTTAATTTTGATGAAGATGAGATAGGAGCATTAAAAACTAGCCCATAGGGCTTCTGTTTTGTTCTGCTTCATCTTGTTATTAGTTGTATAATGGTAGCACTCAGAGGTCCCAGTCAGGATCAAGGTCCCACTGTATGAAGTGCTGCATGAATGCAAGGTTCTAACCCTGAGGGAAAAAAAAAAAAAAAGAAATACAAGAAAATTTGATTAAAATTAAACAAAACAAAAATCAAAATGAAACAAAAAACCCAACAAAACAACAACAAAACACCAACAAAATAAAAAAGAAGAAAGAATGGAGAAAAGGAAAGGAGAGAAAAGAAAAGAAGAGGAGAGGAGAGAAGAAAAAAGAGGAGAGAGGAGAAGAAAGGAGAGGAGAGGAAAGGAAAGGAGAGGAAATGAGAGGAGAGGAGAGGAGGGGAGAGGG
>VXBD01013962.1:53068-88068 GCA_013399975.1 Indicator maculatus
AAAAGAAAAGAAAAGAAAAGAAAAGAAAAGAAAAGAAAAGAAAAGAAAAGAAAAGAAAAGAAAAGAAAAGAAAAGAAAAGAAAAGAGAAAAAGAAAAGTGAAGTCTGAAGCTGCCATCCCTCATCCTGTCACTCCATATCTTTGTCAAAAGTCCCTCCTCAGCTGTCCTGTAGCCCCCTTCAAACACTGGAAGGCTGCTAGAAGGTGTCCCCAGAATGAAATAAATGAATGTTATCTATCAGCAGAGGCAGAGAAGGTTCAGAGTCATTAATTTAAGTTCACTTATTGAATATGGATTTTGTAACCACCCCCATCCCCATTTTTTTTTAGTTTTGTAGTCATTTTGTACCTCAAAAATTAGCAGATGGAGTTTTTTAAGGCAGAGAGTAATACAGAGAAGCACAGTGAAGAAAAACTCATCTGGTTGTGTTGATCTTTGTCCTCTCCCCTTTGACAATGAAAGGTGGACAATATTTCACTGGCAGCTACTTCAAATGCTCCAGTCTGGCAGTGTGTTCTTGTTGAAATGGACAACCAACCACCCAGTGAGTGCCAAAGGAAGCGTTTCCCACATGGATTCCAGCGGCTCTGGCTGGAAAGGTCAAGGTGTGAGCTCAGGCACAGCATGCAGACACTGACACCCTCACAGCTTCACAGATTGCATTGGGTTGGCAGGGACCCTCCAAGGGCATCTTGTCCAAACCCCTGCACTCAGTAGGGACACCTCCAACTACAGCAGGCTGCCCAGAGCCACATCAAGCCTGATCTTGAATGTCTCCGGGGATGGCCCCTCAACCACAGCCCTGGGCAGCCTCTTTCAGTATTTCATCACTCATTGTGCAGAACTTCCTCCTGGTGACCACCTTAAATCTGCCTTACTCCAGTTTCAAACCATTGCCCCTCATCCCATTCCCACAGGCCCTTCTGAACAGACCCTCCCCAGCCTTCCTGTAGGTCTCCTTCAGGTTTTGAAATGTAGTTCTAAGGTCTCTCCAGAGCCTTCTCTTCTCCAGGCTGAACAGCCCCAACTCTCTCACCCTGTCACCATAGCAGAGGTGCCCTCTGATCATCTTTGTGACCTCCTCTAGACCCTCTCCATCAGATCCATATCTCTCTTGTGTTGGGGTCCCATAGCTGGACACAGCACTGCAGGTGAAGTCTCCCCAGAGCAGAGCAGAGGGGCAGGATCCCCTCTCTCCATCTCTGGCCACACTGCTTTGGATGCAGCCCAGGCTGCCATTTGCCTTCTGGGCTGCAAGCACACATTGCTGCCTCATGTCCAGCTTTGCACCCACCAACACCCCCAAGTCCTTCTCCACAGGTCTGATCTCAATCCTTCATCCCCTAGATTGATATCTAGGAATATGCTGACCTAGGTGCAGGACTTTGCTTTTTGCCACTTCTCCAGCCTGCCCAGGTCCCTCTGGATGGTACCCATCCCATCCTTCAGACTCATCAACTGTACCACTCAGCTTAGTATCATCTGCTTGGACTCAGTCTCCTGTCTATATCATTGGTGAAGATACAGAACAGTACTGCTCCCAATGCAGACCCCTGAGGGACACCACTTGTCACCCCTCTCCATCTGGACATGGAGCCATTGATCACTACCCTTTGTACGTGATCAGCCAACCAATTCCTTATCCACAGGACAGTCCACCCATCAAATCCATGCTGTGTTTGCACACCCAGCATTCATACACAGCAATAAATAGAGATATTGCATAGGATGAGATTTCTGACTCTGTTCCAACTGTTCTAGGAGTACAGATCCCTCATGCTGTGTCTTTCATGGCAATTTTCCTCACTGTGAACAAACCACACTGTATCACTACATCAGCACTGAAGCTCCTTTACTGCTCTGTGGTCAGGAGAATCTTTGCTTTCTAAATGCACTGGACCAAGGGAAATAAAAGCAGTTCAAGGCTTCCTTCCTTCAGCAGGCTAGAAAAGCTGGGCATAAATTGCTGCTTCTCTGTCGTGGTTTTGAAGAGGCAGAGATGTGGTACCGAGGGCCATGGTTTAGCAGCAGAATTGGTAGAGTTAGAGAATGGATGGACTTGATGATTTTAAAGGGCTTTTCCAACCAAAATGGTTCTGTGATTCCATGATTCTGTGTAAGTGAACACATGCATGGGGCTCCACCACAAAAACAACCACACATTTTTGGTGGCTTTGTGCAAGCTCAGAAAGATGAAAGCTGAATCCTAGCTGCCCTCGCTCTATTTAAAACAATCTCTGCAGGCCTCCTCCGTAATACATGGAGGGCTTTGTGTTGAAAATGCACAAACACAATTCAAATACTCAATTAAACAAAAAAAAAAAAAAAAAAAAAAGGTGAAGTCTGCATAGACCTGGCCAGTAATGTGCTGTATACTTTAAGAGATTAAAAAAACGTCTTCACGTAGGCTATTATGATTTATTAAACAAATTCCTGACCCTAATAGCTGGTAAAAGCTAGCAAAGTGCAACTGGCTACTTTAATTACCGGAAACATAAATGCTGGTTCACAGAAAGTAATCTCCCAACCACCATAATGTGCAATAGATCTTTCCAGACACTCAACGCTTGACCAGAGTGATCTCACCTGCTGTCGAATGCTCCCTAACAGCCTTCCCTTGACTGGGCAATGAGAATATGGTGGTACAAAGACAAGCCTGATATCAATGTGTTGGAGCCCTCATCGTCAGGCTACATGCAGGAGTGGACAATGCAGATTGCTTGGGTGGTGGGGATGGGTGGCATCCAGGGATCTGGTTAAGGAATACCCAGTGTGGCACAGAACCATTTCTAAGTCGAGCTCAGCAAACTGTGAGCAGTCCAGCTACAGGTTAGCTGTGGTTTGGGCTGGAAAAGACCTTAAAGTTCATCCAGTTCCAACCCCCCTGCCATAGCCAGGGACACCTCTCACTAACCCAGGTTGCTCAAGGTCTCATCCAACCTGACTTTGAACACTGCCAGGCTTGGAGCCTCCACAACTTCTCAGGGCAGCCTGTTCCAGTGCCTTGCCACCCTTCCAGGGAAGAATTTTTTCCTATTGTCTAATTTCTATCCAGTTTGAAGCCATCTCTCCTCATCCTGTCACTCCATGCCTTTGTAAAAAGTCTCTCTCCAGCTCCCCTTTAGATATTGGAAGTCTGCTCTAAGGTCTCCCTGGAGCCTTCCCTTCTCAAGGCTGAACAACCTTAGCTCTCTCAGGCTGTCTTCATAGGAGGAGTGTTCCAGACCTCTGACCATCTTTGTGTCCTCCTCTGGGCCCTTCTTGTGTTGGAGGTTCCAGAGGTGGACACAGTGCTCCAGATGGAATCTCAGCAGAGCAGAGTGGAGGAGGAGAATCACCTCCTCTGACCTGCTGGCCATGCAAGATAAACTCTGCAAGGACTTATCTCACCTCCCTTTCCAGAAACAAGTGGATGTGTGGAGATAACTGCAATATCACAATTTTGCTGAACTTTCAGCTGCTCCACCACCTCCGTTTTAGCTTCTACGATCAATGTTATCACCCAAAAAAAGGAACATAAAATCATGAAAAAAAAAAATTTTAAATTGAGGCAAGGACCTGAGTAGCTAAAAGGCCACTGAGAGCTGAACAAGATGCTTAAAATTTTTAAAGCAGCTTCTAAAAGGGGAAAGTAAGTTAATGCAAAACATTGAAAGGAGCAATCAGTAATGTTGACTGTACCTTCAACAGAGGATATCCCCCCACCAGCTGATAATGGAGAACAATCTTGAGGCTGTATTAGATTCACTGATAGTCCTGACTGCAGAGATAATTGTGGTAAGAAATGGTTGCACTTCCACTTTCCCAGGAGACTGTCAAAAGAAGATCTGGAAACTGTGATTCATGCTTTTATCATCTCCACGTTCCTAACTAGAGCTATAAGGGCTCCACAGAACTTTCATCTTGTGCAACACTCAGCAGTCCACCTCTTAAGCAGGAAAACCTGCCAAGAGATCATAATGGAAATCTGCACACTCTAATGGATTTCTGCATTCATTATCCAGATACAAATCAACTTCCTGGTCCTAATATTTAAAACCTTAACATTTTAGATACTGGCTCCTCTCCAAGATCCACCATGCAACTGTGCTTATTGAAGATGCTGAGGTGTATGGAACCCATGTGCAGATGCTCAAAAGTGTTTCCTGTCTTAGGTTCCTGACTCTGGAAAGAAAAAAGTAGCATATTTAGAGATATAATGCAAGTCACATCTTCTCACAATCAAATCTTCCTATAATAGTGCAGCTTCAACAGGAGTGACAAGGAGTAAAGAAAAATGTAGGAAGTAAAGTGGGAAGTTCTGGTGCCCCCAGCATATGAAGGACATAGAACTGTTGGAGGTGGTCCAGAGGAGGCCACAAAGATGCTCAGAGGGTTGGAGAACCTTCCCTATGGGGACAGGCTGGGAAAGTTGTGGTTGTTCAACCTGGAGAAGTCTCCAGGGAGACCTTGGAGCAGCCTTCCAGTACCTGAAGGGTGCTACAAGAGCCAGGAAGGGATTTTTTACAAGGGCTTGTAGTTGTAGGATCAGAGGAAATGGACTGAAGCTTGAGAAGGCCAGATTTAGAGTGGAGATGAGGAAGAAATTCTTTACAGTGAGGGTGATGAGACACTAGAACAGGTTGCCCAGGGAAGTTTTGGATGTCCCCTCCCTGGAGGTGTTCAAGGCCAGGCTGGATGAAGCCTTGAGCATCCTGAGCTGGTGGAAGATGTCCTTGCCTATGGTAGGGGAGTGGAATTTGATGATCTTTAATATCCCCTCCAACCCAAACTATTCTCTGAATCTGTGAGGAAAACAATGGGAAAATAAAAGATATGCCTCCAAAATTGGGTAGACTTAACAGGGGAAGAATTATTTCGTAGGCATCCAAAATTTAGTTTTGAGCTTCAGTCTGGTGGATTTATTACAGGTACTGATGAAATTAGTGAGATTTGGAAAGTTTCTGCCCAAGGAGCTTAGGGTCCCTGTATGATATGTTGTGTGGGAGCAAAAGGAAAGAGACAAATGAGCCAGCATGGAGATAAAACTTCTACAGCTGCAAGGAAAATAGGGCATCACTTATTTGTGCACTGATACACCCACACACTCAATTCCTTTCTTGGCTACTGCAAGATGGTTTTCCAAATGTTTCCTTTAAAGTACGCGAGGAAAGAAGTGGAAGAAAAATGAGGAAGAGAGAGCAGAATACCAGCTAAAAGGAGTTAAAATCTTACTGTGAGTGGGTTTCTCTCTGTTTTGTTGCAGCATTAAATCAGGCAACAATTTGAACCTCCTGATGAGAAGATCCTTGTTTTATTTCCTTCTCAGAGCATACTGTGCATGCCTGCTGCTGCAGGTGGAGCTTCACTTGGTATTTTTGGTCATGTTTGCAGGAAAACTCATATCAAAATAAACACATATTCCTAGATCTAAATACCAGCACAAATAATCACCATGAAGCAAAAGGATTTGATGGTGTTGGGAATTTTTTGATTTGGGGAGTGCTGGTGGACAAGAAGCTCAACAGGAGCCAGCAGTGAGCACTTGCAGCCCAGAAAGCCAAGCAGAGCCTGGGCTGCAGCAAGAGAAGTGTGGCCAGCAGGGCCAGGGAGGGGATTCTCCCCCTCTGCTCCACTCTGGGGAGACCACACCTGGAGCTCTGTGTCCAGTTCTGGAGTCTCTGCTGCAAGAAAGATCTGGAGGTGCTGGAACATGTCCAGAGAAGGGCCAGGAGGATGATCAGAGGGCTGGAGCTGCTCTGCTCTGGAGACAGACTGAGAGAGTTGGGGTTGTTCAGTCTGGAGAAGAGAAGGCTCTGAGGAGACCTTCTTGTGGCCTTCCGGTATCTGAAGGGGGCTACAAGAAAGCTGGGGAGGGACTTTTGAGGGTGTCAGGGAGTGATAGGATTGGGGGGAATGGAACAAAACTAGAAATTAGTAGATTCAGATTGGATGTTAGAAAGAAGTTCTTCACCATGAGGGTGGTGAGACACTGGAACAGTTGTCCCAGGGAGGTGGAGGTTTTTCAAGTTTTTGCAGGCAGGCTGGATGTGGCTGTGAGCAACCTGATGTAGTGTGAGGTGTCCTTGCCCGTGGCAGGGATCTTGGAACTGGATCATCCTTGTGGCCCCTTCCAACCCTGACAATTCTATGATTCTATTTTGGAAGCATATAGAAGCAACATTCTTGTGTTTAGAAAAGAGGGAGGATGCAAAACTGTCAGTTTTGCATCAGGATCAATGTTCCCCCAGTTTGGGCCTTTATTGCTTTAAACAGAATCCTAGAATCATAGAATTATTTTGGTTCAAAGAGACTTTTAAGTTCATCGAGTCCAACCTTCAGCCTGAGTCCAACCTTCAGCCTAAGTCCACCGTGGCCATTAAACCGTGTCCTGAAGTGCCATGTCCACCATAAAGGACTTTGAACTGAGGGAATGGACATGGACAGCGTTCATTCTGCTGCCTTCTCACAGCATGGGGGGCTTGCTGACTGGCTAGTTTCCTGCCAGTTGTATCCTAGTCTATTGCAGCCTACTTTTATTCTATCTCTGCCAAAGCTACTAAGCATGGACTCCCTCACCAGTGTGTAAGTAGTGGTGGCTGGTCAGAAGCAGTCATTAAAACTACTCTGTGGTGGAATCTCTACAGAAAGCAGCAGGCACTCGCTGTCCCACCAAGGGTGTGGCTTTCTCTATGCTACTTTGCATCTGAGTTTCACAAACACAGAGGCTCAGGGACGAGGCTCCAGAGGGATCGTAAAACATTTTGCTAGTCTGTCATTAGCACCAACCTGGTTGTTAGTGGGGTGGGGTGCTCCATCTCCTTTCTGGCCCTAGCCCCAAGACTGCTGACAGATTTATGGGAAGCAGAATGCAGACACACTTCTAGCTTCTGCCCAGCATGGCAAAGGTTGTTGGTTCCCAACACACTGGACCCGCTCCAAGGTGCAGCTAACTGTGTCACACTAAGTGACTCCAATATTGTAATGCTGAGAATAGGTAAAGTGGATAAACAGTTTTGGAGATTCATCCAAATACTGCTACGATTTCTTTGTGTAGTTCAAACAGTAATAAGGCAGGGAAGGAGATGAAGAACCTGCTCCTGGGAGATGCTGAGCTCATCCATACTGCAGTATGGGTGATGGGTGCTGTGGAACACCCTAGATTAGCTTCCTAGAGCATCCTAAATGTATGCTGAGGAGGTGGAAGAAGGTTGATGTTGGATCTTGTTTGACACAAGACAGAAGACCAAGTCAGCCTGTTAAGAGGGGTAAGAACCCTAAGAAGCACATCTAAGAATCATGGAGTCATAGAATTGTTTCAGTGGGAAAAGACCTCCAAGCTCATCCAGTCCAACCATCAACCCAAGACCACCACGACTGTTAAACCGTGTCCCAGACTGCCATGGCCACACATTTTGTGAACACCTCCAGGGATGGGGACTCAACCACATCCCTGGCAGCCTGTTCCAACTTCTAGATGTAGCTTGTGAAAGCCAGTAACAGAAGGGTGAGCCAGGAGCCAGCTCAACCCAGGAAAAGAGACGGCAGTCCCCCAGTAATTTCTAACTACTTAGGTATGGTTGCCTATGGCCCTGTGACCAGATGTAAACTCTGTGGGTTTTCTTGCTTTTTGGGTGACTTTGGAACACAGCTAAGAATGTAATTTTGTGGAGGTTTGTAAAGGAGTAGAGGATGCTGTTGTTGAAAGGGATAGTGAGTCCTAGATTTCGTTAATTAGGTGCAAGGCAGGAAGATTGACATCCCTGTTAAGTTTTTAGGATTTTTCTTGCTTTTGATTGCTGTTTAAGAATCACTGCTCCCACAGGATCACACTAACTCCCCTAAGTTTAGGATTAGCTGGGGTGATAGCCTGAGGCTTGCATATAAAGGAATTCCTTTCAGGTCCTGCTTTAGGCTCTGCCACTCTTTGACTGGGGTTGTCCAGATAGTGAAGGCAGACACTAGGTAGCACAGGGACAGCCTTCAGTAGAGAGTGAAGTGGGTAGCAGCAAGCAATAGGAATATCCATAGCAAAAGGTACTTGTTTGGACAGGAATGAAGACAGAGTGCTTTCCTTAAAGAACTTATTATCTAAACAGCACATAAAGACAGAGCCCATTCTCTTGGTGCTGTTGTTAGTGCTCTCTTAATTCATACCCTGGCCTACTGCATGCTGACTTCTTGTGTAGACAAGCAGAATCGAAGCCTTGCAAAACTGCAAGTGGTTAAAGTGATCTCATGTAGCCTTTCTAATGGGACATCATGCAAGTAAGGTAAGGTTGTAGGCAACCAGAGCATTGAGTTTTGGAGAGGTCCTTCTTACATCGCTGCTGCTTACAGGTGGAGTTCCTGCAGCCACGTCTGATAAACTTTCACTGAGTGTGATAGAGGTTCTGCCACTATGAATGGCAGTGGGGAGACTGGGAGACAAGAGTCATGGAAATAGAATCACTGAATCATTTTGGTTGGGAAAGACCTTTAAGATCATTGAGTCCAACCACTCTCTAACTCCACCAAGGCTGGGGTTAAACCATGTCCCTCAGCACCACATCTCAGCCTCTTTGAGACACTCCCAGGGATGGGGATTCAGCCACCCTATTCCAGTTTTGGAGAACCCTCTCCGTGAAGAATTTTCTTCTCATATCCAACCTAAACTTCACCTGATGCAACCTGAGGACATTTCCTCTCATCCTATTACTTGTTACTAGGGGGAAGAGCCCAGCACCCACCTGGCTCCAAATCTCCTTTCAGGGAGTTGTAGAGAGGCAGAAGGTCACCTTTCAGCCTCTTTTTCTCCAGACTAAACAACCCCAGTTCCCTCAGCTACTCCTCAGAAGTCCTGTTATCCATATAGTTTGTTCATGGCATTTTCTCACTGCCCAAGACTCTTTCCAGGCATTGGGTGCTACCCTAGCTCTCAGGTGCTGCTACCCTAGCTCTCAGGTGCTGCCCCCCTGAGCATGTCAGCTAGCCTCACCTCCTGCCACTAGATTCACCGATGATTCATAGAACCCTTTATGTTTGCAGGGACCTTGAAGATCACCTCCCACTAGACCAGGTTGCTCAAGGCCTCACTCACAGATATTTTCTGTGGACATTTTTTTGTGGAAGCAGTAGCAGCTAGAAACTCTGAGGCATGTCAGAGGGGTCCCAGAGACAGTGTTCCTTTTGCCTCAAGAGCTGCAGAACCTTATGAGGTGGCACACACCACAACTTCATTTAGAAGCTTATAAAACCCTTCTACCTGCCCCACAAAGCATTACCAGCTCAGAATTTCCTAGGTGTATCTAGTACTAGAGGTTCAGAATTTATCTTCTGTAATTCACCAAACACATGAGCAATTTCTGGAATGGAACAGTTCTGTTCAGTCTTTATAAATTTATGAGTGGGTTTGTGGCCTGTCACTAATAGATCTCTAAATTAATAAGCTGATGTGTACTGCAGAACTCTCTAGGGCAAGCTCCTTTTAACTCTAGAGCTTTGCCTGGTGTCAGGCTGTGGATTCACCCCCAGCAAAGGGCTGCATTTTCAGCCTGCCGTTCCTTGGCTGGTAGTTTACAGTAAGTCACCTTCTCCTTCCATCAGTTAATATTAAGTATGGAAAAAAAAATAATAATCACTGTCTTCTAGCACTGAGCAAGAAGATTAATCTCTTCTTTTAATGGAATTCTGGAATGATGGGAAGGGAGAATGGAGTGGTTGTGCTTTACAGAGTATTTTCAAGGAGAGAGAAGACACCACCAGTTCATTACATATGGATTGTGGTCAATGCCTGTAAACTCCACAGCTGCTCAGAGGCAGGCAAGGCTTAACTGGGTGCTTGCAGTGCTTGCTCACCAGCTTTAGAGCAACCAACCAACCAATGCACCAGCAGAAAGACAGGAGGTTACATCTGGTCCCATGGGATCATGTTGTGGCTGCCCAGAGATTGTAGACTGTAGGCAGGAGAGGCAGGAGCTGTATCCTCTACCAAGGAGCTAGGAGCTACCTCAGGCTAGTTTTTTTTTAATACTATTTCCCTCTCTTCCTGCTCACCTAAGAAATTTCTATGAGGCAGTGGTCAATAAAATGCCCAATCTTGCTATATTAGCTAGCAACAAATAAGCAGGAATTATATGACTAGTTCATAGGATCCCAGAATTTCAGAATTCCCTCCCAGGCTGCTCTTCTCCAGGCTCAACAGCCCCAGGGCTCTCAGCTTTTCCTCCTCACAGAGATGCTCCAAGGAAGCCCCTTATCTTTGTAGCCTCCTCTAGACTCTCTCCAGTAGTTCCCTGTTCCTCTCAAACTGGGAAACCCAGAAGTGAACACAATCCTCCAGGTGTGGCCCCATTAGGACAGAGTAGAGGGGGAGAAGAACTTTCCTTGACCTGCTGGCCACACTGTTCTCAATGTATGCCAGGATATCGCTGGCCTTCTTGGCCATGAGAGTGCCTTTCTTGCTCATGGTGAAGTTGCCATCCACCAGCTCTCCTGGTGTAAGTGCTGCACCTCCTAAAGAGCTGTGTCTGCAAACAGGAGAGAGCCCCACTCCTTACAGCCCCACATGCACTGAGCTGCTCTGTGAGATGAAGGACCACGAGGAGGATCAGAGGGCCAGAGCACCTCTCCTATGAGGACTGAAAGAGTTGGGACTATTCAGTCTGGAGAAGAGAAAGCTCTGAGGAGACCTTATAGTGGCATTCCAGTATTTGAAGGTGGCTACAAGAAAGCTGGGGAGGGACTTTTGAGGGTGTCAGGGAGTGATAGGACTGGGGGGAATGGAGCAAAACTAGAAATGGGGAGATTCAGATTGGATGTTGGGAAGAAGTTCTTCCCCATGAGGGTGGTGAGACACTGGAACAGGTGTCCCAGGGAGGTGGTAGAAGCCTCATCCCTGGAGGTTTCTGCAGCCAGGCTGGATGTGGCTGTGAGCAACCTGCTGTAGTGTGAGGTGTCCCTGGCCATGGCAGGGGGGTTGGAACTGGATGATCTTTGAGGTCCCTTCCAACCCTGACAATTCTATAATAATATGATTCTGTGATGTGGGGTGCTTCATAATGGTCTTAGCTGCCCTGGAAGACTCAGATAGTGTGGGTTTATATGGGCCTGCATGGCTAGATACAGTCACAAAAGTGTATTAGGCTACTAGCTACTTAAAAATGGTGAAAAAGAGAAAAAGTCAGTTTGGGCGTGGGAGGCTGTGGGTGGAAGGAATGGAGTAAGCACTGCAATACACCCATCTTCTCTGGGTTTAACTGTTCCATCCCCACACCTCCAGGAGGAAAGCACACCTTCAACCAGCCCTTCAGCTGGCATCAATCAGGAAACCTCTCTGAACACAGCGGTTTCAAATGTATGCATCAGCCAAGCAGCGCTGGGCAGGGTTTGCATCATTCCTCGAAGACCCAACGAGCATGATCACTACGTATTATTCAAGGCTTATTTGGTAGGCAAAGGCCAGCTCTCTGTGGCTAAGCAGGAGCCTATTACAGAGGGAATGCATTCATATAGAGCAGCAAAGTGCCTGCACTTCTGATTAAATAGAGAAAGGCAGGAAAAAAAAATGGAAATTAGTATTTCTGTAGAGAATAAAAGTAAGCTCAAGCTCTTTAACCATTTCCAGAGGTGTTCCATAAAACAGAGCAGGGAGAAAGAGAGGGAGACAGAGGGAGAAACACAGAGAGACAGACAGGGAGAAAAATGTTTAGGATGCACACTGCATTTATTGTTTCTTGACTACTGAAAAATGATCCCTCTCACTGCTGTTTGCACCTGACTTTCAAGAAGCCCCCAGAATAGATGGTATCTCGTGCATTAGCTGGCTAGGCTGGGTAATAGACTGTACATCATTAAACACACAGCGATGAAACATTCATCGAGGCTGCTCTCATTTCCCAGCTTCTCCTTTTCACACACAGCTAGGTGTGCCAGAATCCTTTCCTTTCCTCCTTTGGCAAGAGGGCAAGCGAGGAGTCGTGTCACAAACCGGTGCCAGTGCCACCTATGAGTCAGTGTGATGTATTTAATGCTTCATTTGTTGCAGGCTAAGTACATTACCCCTGCAGTGCCCTAACCTCCCAGTGGCTTAGTGCCAAGCAGCCTGAGTCTGGTCCTGAACCTGAATCCACTACTCCACATTTGGCTGCAGTGTGTCAGTTGTCTCTAATGTGTACATTAGATCTGGGCATCACTGTGCATCCTTTTAACATTACACTCTGATATTTAAAACACTTTTTTTCTTTCCTTTTTCTATCTTTTTCTTTCCTTTTCTTTTTGTTTTAAATATCTTTTTTCATTTCCCCCTTTTTATTCTTTTTTTTCTTTTTTCCTTCCTTTTATTTTTAATTTTTTTTCATTTTTCTCTTTTTATTTTCTTTTTTCTTTCATTTTATTTTTTAAAATCTTTTTTCTTCCCCTTTTTCCTTTCCTTTCCTTTTCTTTTCTTTTTTAAAATATTTTTCCTTTCCCCCCTTTTTCCTTGCTTCCCCCTTTCTTTTCCTTTCTTTTACTTTCTTTTTCTTTTTTCCCTTTTCTTTCTTTTTTCTTTTTATTTTTAAAAATATTTTCCCTTTTTTCCTTTTTTTTTAATTTCTCCCCTTTTTTCTTAATTTCTCCCCTTTTTTTCTTTCTATTTCTTTTCCTTTCCTTTTCTTTTTTAAAATCTTTTTTCCTTCCCCCCTTTTTTCTTTTTATTTCTTTTTCTTTCCTTTTCTTTCTTCTTCTTTCCTTTTATTTCTTTTTCTTTCCTTTTCTTTCTTCTTCATTCCTTTTATTTCTTTTTCTTTCCTTTTATTTATTTTTCTTTTCTTTTCTTTCTTTTTTCCTTTTAAATATTTTTTCCCTTTTTAATCTTTTTTCCCTTTCCCCCCTTTCTCTCTCTTTTTTCTTATCCCCAAATATTTCTTGCTTCCCTGTAACGCATCAAAAAACGGGAATAGAAAAAAAATTAGACCTGAATTTGAAGCGCAAAAAGAAATAAAAAATTCTTTTTTGGGGATGTTTTCATCATTTTTGTACTAAATCTGGAGCGAAAAAATATAGGCCTTTGCAATACAGCACGCGGAGCTGACATACAGCTCTTGATGTTCAGGGTTAAATTTAAATCTACATTGCCTGGTTACCAATCTCTGCAGTTGCACCCAGGCAGGACTAGGAAAGATTGATGATTGTGATTGTGAGATTAATCCTGTAATGTTTACAAGACTCCTGAGCTGAAACCTGGTTGGTCATATCATGCTATCCAGAGAAGGCCGCTTGGCTTGCCAGGGTAATTTCTTCTGATGCAGTAAATAACTAGGCATAATGAAAATACTCTGATGTATTCTACTGTCTGATTGATGCTCTGCATGCGATACAGCAAAGCAGTGCACTCCCCATCACACATTTACATATACAAACCAGCAGAAGAAGCATGATAATGTCAGCATCCTCCAGAAGCCCTAGGATGCTACACAATTTTATAGCAGTTATGAATTACTGTTGACCTTTCTGGCCTCTTCTACCAGTATGCTAGACTCAAGCATATTGAAAGTCATCAGTCTGAAGCAGTCATTCTTTACATAATTATGGCTATTTGTGGGGGGAGGGGGGGGAGAAGAAGGGGGTTTCTTTTATTGGTAAAAATTAGCATTAAAGAATAGCACCGCGGTGCTTCCACGGCCACTCGGCTTTGAGCAGATATTTTTAATAGAAAGAGGGAAAAAGGTTGCTTTGCATCCTACCAGCTCTTTATTATTTCTTTTAAATAACCCAAACAATACCAAAACATGGACTTTTAACAACACCAGTGGCTTTGAATTCCACCAAATTCTCTACCCCCCCCTATTTTTTTGGTTTTATAACCCTGACAATACCAAAATATGGACTTTTAACAACCCCAGGGGCTTTCGATTCCACCAACTTTTCGTTTTTTGTTCCTTTTTTTGTTTGCTTTTATAATCCAAACAATACCAAAATATGGACTTTTAACAACCCCAGGGGCTTTCGATTCCACCAACTTTTCGTTTTTTGTTCCTTTTTTTGTTTGCTTTTATAATCCAAACAATACCAAAATATGGACTTTTAATAACCCAAATGGCTTTGAATTCCACCAGGTTTTCTTTTTGTAATTTTTTTAAAATAATCCAAACAATAGTAAGATATGGACTTTTAACAACACTAAAGGCTTTGAATTCCACCAACTTTGTTTTATTTTTTATTTTTATTTTTTAATAATCCAAACAATACCAAAATATGGACTTTTAACAACCCCAATGGTTTTGAATTCCACCAACTTTTAGTTTATTTATTTATTTATTGTTAAATCCAAACAACACCAAGATATGGACTTTTAACAACCTTAATGAATTTAAATTCCACCTTTTCTTTTTTTTAAATAATCCAAACAATACAAAAATAAGGACTTTTAACAACCTTAATGAATTTAAATTCCACGAACTTTTATTTCTTTTTACCTTCTTTTTCTTTTAAATAACCTAAAGAATACCAAGATATGGACTTTTAACAACCCCAATGGCTTTGAATTCCACCAACTTTTATTTTATTTTTTTAAAAATTTTAATAACCCAAACAATACCAAGATATGGACTTTTATCAACCCCAATGGCTTTGAATTCCACCAACTTATTTTATTTTATTTTTCTATTTTATTTTATTTTATTAGTTTTTAGTAGTACAGACAATACCAAAATATGGACTTTTGACAACCCCAATGGCTTTGAATCCCACCAACTTTTATTTTATTTTAATTTATCTTATTTTATTTTTGTAATACAAACAATACCAAAACACAGACTTTTAACAAGCCCAATGACTTTGAATTCCACCAACTTTTATTTTAGATATTTTTTTGGTTTTATAATCCAAACAATACCAAAACAGGGGACTTTTAACAATACCAAAATATAGTCTTCTAGCAATTTGGCATTTACTGAAAGGGCAGAGCTGGTGTCCTGCTTTCAAACAGCTTTCCTTATTTATTTATTTCACCAAGCAGTCATAAATGGTCTGAGCACTTAGCACTGTCATTTGAACTAAATTTCTGGCTGGATTTTGCAAGTCTCAAATTAACAGGGAACGCTCAGTAGTGGCATAAAAAGTCTTTCAAGTACAAATATAGCTTAAATCTTTGAAATCGTGTCTGTGCCCTCGTTAAAGGAGCTTCCATATTTTATACTAAATATTTGAATAATCAGGCTTTCAGAACATCACTAAAACACAGCTCCTTATTATCATTTGCATTTTAATGCCCTTAAAATTATTACACTAAGGGAAATGTTTTTGATACATTACAGCATTTCCTCTAAATGTGTGATTATGTTAATGGGTTTTCAATCAGGATCCTAGCCTGACACCATAGGAAAATTTATGCAAAGTTCATACCCTGTCAGGGCCTTTAATCAGGACCATTTATTAGACCCCTGCCTTCTTTGATGGTTGCTGCTCCCTTTATTAAATATACTGACTTGGCCATCTGAAGAGAAGGACAATAAAAGGTTACTGGGGATGAAAGCATGAATGCTATTTGCTCATGTTTCCTTTACAGACACTTCTTCAATAATTAAGGAAGGGCTTTCTTTGGCCTTTTAGGCTTTTGAAGTGCATATCAAACATAACACTTAGTTCTTGTTTTTACGGAATGCTTAATGCACAGATTTAGGCTTAAGCACAAGTAAACTGTCTTAGGGCTTTGCTGCAGAATTAATTTCCAGTGATCTGTTCACCAAAATCACAACAGTCACCTATGGCTACTGACTCTTCCAGAGACACTGGAGGCAATTAAACTTATTATCATTGAAGAGAAATAGCAAAGACAATGGACTCTGCTTTCTTTCCCCCCATCTTCTTTTTTTTTCCTTAAAGTGGTCGTTTTTCCAGCTTCTCTCTAGGCAAAGCTTAGCACGGCAAAGGCAGCACTGACTGATAAAACAGCCTGCAATGTGAGAAGTGCTTCCAGGAGCCTTCCATGGAGCTGCTGCTTTATAAAATTAGTCAATGCACTGCTTAAGGATTTGCAGGAGGGTTCAAACTGGCTGTGAGTGACACTGGTTTTGTTTTTTTGGTTTTTTTTGTGTTTTTTTTTTCTTTTTTTTCTTTTTTTTTTTTTTTCCACTCCGGGCTCGCATGCAGAGAAAAACACAACAAACAGCAGCTCTAACTAAGTAGTATTGACAACCTGGGGTTTGGATACAAATTCAATATGAGAAAACAGACTCACTTCAATGAAATACAAATAAACAAGGAATTCTGTTTTAACATGTCTAAATAGGTAGTAGGTGAGTGACAGGCTTGGGTCTCATAGGAAAGCCATTAGTAGAGCATTTGATAGGAAAACGTTTGATTTGAATGCAAGTTGCGTTTCCCCTCAGGGGGTGATCTGAGTGGTATACTGGGGATTCACAGGCGCCCTTTTCACTGCAAAATGCCTACTGGGCTGTATCTTGATAAATGAAATTTGTGGGATCTCCTAATACTAACAAGTATATAACTATATCATCTGTTTAGGAGGCATGCTAATTAGAGTGGTTCGCTGATGTTCTTTTCTTCATTCTGCAAGAAAAAATAATAATAAAAATCATATATTAAAATAGTTTTAATAATGAGCACCTGGGTCAATTCTATGTCCAGCCTGGGAAAAAAAATAATAATACTTCATTAGTTTAATTATCAATATTTATTACTCTGGAAAAAAAAAAAAAAGAATTCATTATTTTTCCCCACAAGCAATTGGCAAATGTTCAGTGAAAAGATAGGATTGCAGCAAGGAATTAGTTACATAAATGCTACTGACCTGATCTAGAGTAAGTTTGAAGATAAGAAACTTTGAATTGCACAGTTATTTGGCTTTTTCAAATTTTTGTTTCGTTTCTTTAAGCAGAAATGGAATTGCCACACAGAAATAGTATCCTCAATATATCCACAGCCATCATCTAATGAATAGTCTCTAGCAAGTTATTCAGATGAAACCCAGAACATCCATTCTAGTGCTTAGATGCCTACCTGTGTTTTGTGTGCATGTCTGTAGAGGGTAGATGCCTTTGTAATAAATCAAATGGGTACCCAAATTGCAGAACAAAAAAATAGTGCTCTGGTTTAGAAACTGAGGAGAGGTTTGACTTTGAATTTATTTTTTTTATCTCTCCCCCTCACCCCCCCTCAGAGTCTCACAGAAAACCAATTTAAACATTTTATACCTTAATATGTGACCCAACCATGCACCCTTTAAATTTTAATTTCCTTCAACCACAAAGCAAGAATATTCAAAGAACACAGAGCCAAGCTCAAAAGAAATGAACCAAGGCATTAAGGAGTTAAACGTTCAGAGATGAAGCTTGGAGTTAAGGGTTGTTTATGACACACACACAAAAATGCTGCTGAGGGTAATCTTTGTAAAACAACCCTTCAAAATTAGTGTTACATTTAATTGCTTGCATGTGTTTCTGATACATCTCATCAGTGCCAAGCATCATTTTATCTTTCTGTTTGTCCACACAAAGAAGCAGGCAGGCTTAAACGAACCCGGTAATGCCTGCGAGTTTGAAAGCAGGGAATGCACGGTATGCAGCTTAAAGCACATCAAAGAGGACCTAACAGGCCCTCCCTGTGTCTTCCTATTAGACAACACGTTGTTATTAAGGAGAAATCCTATTTCTTGTATTTATGAGCTTTAGCAGATCAGAAGATCATTAGTAGAAGGAAAACAACAACAAACACCTCTCTGAACGTTTTCTCTTCCCGTGCAGCAAAGAAACGTAAAAAGCACTGCTCTGCTTCCCTGAGTAGGGGAAGCAGGAGGATGTTAATTCATGTAAAGCAGAGTTTACTGGTTTCTGTTGCGGGAAGCTGTCCTGATTAGCGAAATGGCTCAGGTGTAAGGACTGCCAGGGGCTGAGGTGGCTTCGGAGGGCAGGAGAAGGCAGTGGGCAGCACATAAATGTATCTCTGCGTCTGCCTGCATCGCTCATGCGCACGCACAGCCTGCTGCATATGTGAGGCCTTTCTGAAGGGAGGGAGAGGCAAACAATATAGATGAAAATCAGCAATCTGCAAAAGGCAGCAATCCCAGGATTCCGTCTGAGCCAATCACTTAACATATCATTCATAATGCTAGCCTGCTCCCATCATCCTCACCCTGTCACTGGCATCCTTCTTCATTTTCTCCTGCTTCTCAGTTCCAAGAAAGTGGAACCACTGTATCATTTACTGTCCACAGCCTAAGCTGCTGATCTGAAGGCTAATTTTTTTTTTTGTTTTCCATAATGTTGCATTACTTATCCTTTCTGATGTCTAGAAAAGTTGGAGTTCAGAAAGCTCTCAGGTAATTTTAACACCAAAAACCACACAGGGAGCTCAGTTTCCCCCCTTTTGTTTCCCCATATTCTATTTCCTTTATTAAAAATTCTGTGTTTGCAAGCTTTAAAGAAATTACAATATGCAGTTTCCCCTTCCTTTTATTTTTTTCTTCTTTGTGTGTGTGTGTGTGTGTGTCTGTCTTTCAGGACTATACAACCAAGTCATGAAGGAAAACTTAAGTAGCAGCTTGTTTTTACCTTCAAGAAAAGGTCTAAATTCTTAAAAGAATGCTGCTGTCATTTTTTTCTTTAGTGACAAGGTACATGACATTTATTAAGGATATTCCCCAAACATTGATAGTTACATTGCCTTTATTAATGATACCTAAAAGCAGATCTAGTGCTTTTTCTTTTTTCTTTTCTTTTCTTTTCTTTTCTTTTCTTTTCTTTTCTTTTCTTTTCTTTTCTTTTCTTTTCTTTTCTTTTCTTTTCTTTTCTTTTCTTTTCTTTTCTTTTCTTTTCTTTTCTTTTCTTTTCTTTTTTCTTTTTTTCTTTTCCTTTCTTTTCTTTTCTTTTCTTTTCTTTTCTTTTCTTTTCTTTTCTTTTCTTTTCTTTTCTTTTCTTTTCTTTTCTTTTCTTTTCTTTTCTTTTCTTTTCTTTTCTTTTCTTTTCTTTTCNCTCTTCTCTTCTCTTCTCTTCTCTTCTCTTCTCTTCTCTTCTCTTCTCTTCTCTTCTCTCCTAATTCCCCCATTATTATTATTATTGTTGTTATTGTTACAGTGGACAGTGATGACTCTGTGTCTTAAGACCTAATCACTAGTGCCTATTAAATTTGGGTTTCATATGTTGCTGGAGGTAGAACTGATTATCATAGTGAATGAAATACTTGTTTGGCGTATTCCCAGAGGGCGAAAAGTCATTCTTCAAGGTGATGCATCTCATTTGAGGAATACATTAACAATTGAAGGCAGTTAAAAATACATGTGAACTCCCAGTGAGGCAAACCTGAGGTTGACCACATATATTTACTGACTGACTCTTGCCTCATTCAGGGGAGAAAACTGTGATATGGAAGGCTGGTTTCTGCAACACATGAGACCTTAATTTACAACTCTAATGTGGCAAGTAGATCATAGCTGCTTAGAAAATATTTAGGATTTAACGCTCTGTATGGGTTTTAGATGCCTTTTGTATCTTGGAAGGTTAAAGAAAAAGCATGAGAAAAGATAAGGCTCAACAGCCTTAAAGGTCAAGTTTGCGATAGAAATTAACTTCTTATTTCAAGGTTGCGTGATAAAATAAAGAAGAAGACAGATGCATTTCTGAAGCCATGCTGAGATCCACAGAGGAAAGTTCCACACAATGGAAAAGAGGAGACAGGTTAGATAAAGGCCAGGGTGGTTTCTGTGAAAGGGCAGGTTACAAAATGAGTGCATTAATTGCAGCAGCACCCTGAACGGATCGGGTGATGCAGAGGATATTCTGCCTGATGGCCAAACATATTACTGGAATAAATTATTTATTTTTTTCCCCCCTCCAAAATAATTTTCAAAACATTTGCTGTTTTAGAGGGAAGTGAAGCAGATATTTCTGCTTGAAATATTTCTATTGAAATATAAAGTCAGGGTACCTAAGCTGCTCAGGCAGAGCTGAGCACTAACCATGTGAAATGTGAAATGCGAAATGCAAAGCAACAATGTGCAACAAAAAACAAAGCAACGAACTACCTGCACTTGCTTTGTCATTAAATTAAAAGTTATATTCCACCATGGAGCTTTGTATTTATTGGAAAACAAGCCCCTGATTTTTTGGAAAGGTACAAGAATTGTCATTTCGGTTGACAAAGAATCACAGATTGACAAAGAATTATCCAGGCTGGAATAGTCCTCTGAGATCATGAATTCCAGGAGCACTACTAAATTATCAGGCTCTCCTCCAGCAGGTACAGTCAGACTATCAGGGAGGTTTGCAGAATGGAAAAGAGAGGTAGATTAGACTGGAAAGTTTTTCATCCCCAAACAATATCTTTTTGCCAAATTCAAGTAACTGTAGTTTTTACTGCACAGTGCAGTCATCAATGAATGCATTCATGCATTTCACACCCTTACATAACCACGTCTGTGTTTGTCTGAGACAGGGCAATCCAGCTGTCCTGTATCATAGAATCACAGAATGGTTTTGGTTAGAAAAGACTTCCAAGATCATCCAGCCCAGCCATTCTCTAATTCTGCCAAGGCTGGGGTTAAACCATGTCCCTCAGCACCACATCACTGCCTCTTCAAAACACCTCCAGGAATGGGAATTCAACCACCTCCCTGGGCAGCCTGTGCCAGTGGCTGAGAACACTTTTAGTCAAGAAATTTCTTCTCATATCCAACCTAAACCGCTCCTGGTGTGACTTGAGGCCATTTCCTCTCATCCTATCGCTTGTTACTAGGGAGAAGAGACACTCACCTGGCTCCAACCTCCTTTCAGAGAGTTATAGAGACTGAGAAGGTGCCCCCTCAGCCTCCTTTTCTCCACAATAAACACCTCGAGTTCCCTCAGCTGCTCCTTCCCAGCCCTGTTCTCCAGATTCTTCACCACCTTTGTTGCCCTTCTCTGGACACATTTGAGCAGCTCTGTGTTCTAGTGAGAAGCCCAAAGCTGATCCCAAGACTCAAGGTATGGCCTCAAATGTTGCTATCAAAGAAGTTCCAAAACCTTAACCAACAACTACTATGGCTCTTGCACCCCCACAAGCATTAGCACCCAAATTCTCCCTAGCACTACAGCAACCCACGACCCAAGCCATTTTCAGTCACCTAGCACATTTAGGCTGAAACCTCTTGAGATTAGCTCCTCTGTGTGGTGGAGATGTCACAGCATTTTACCGCAGTCTATCAACCCACATGTTCCTTGAAGCACAGCTGGAACTGCTGCAAGATTTTGTGATAGCCATTTTCTGAGGGAGCAGCTGAAGGCAGGCTTGAAGGTAGGGAAAAGGTAGAAAGAGATTGAAGATGGAGGGGGACAAAATTTTGTCAGAGAACACTGCTCTCACCAGAGGAATAATTTGGGCAGTCTGCAATCTAAATTGTTACACAAGAAATTCTGCCCTGAGCCTCAGGACCTCACGTTACACACAAAGGAAAACGGCTTGGAGCAGCTCTGTCAGGAATGGGGGCCTGGATCCTGCACTGAGACTGGTAGTTAAGATTTGCACAGGGAGCTCTGTCTGTAAGTTTAATTAGTCAACTGTGTGAAAAGGAACTTAATGCTTAGTCAGAAATTCCTGAAAAAAATCTAAGATGACCCTGAGATGATCAGAGGGCTGGAGCACCTCCCCTATGGGAACAGGCTGGGAGAGTTGGGGTTGTTCAATCTGGAGGAGAGAAGGCTCTGGGACCTTAAAGCAGCCTGCCAGTACCTGAAGGAGCTACAGGAGATCTGGGGAGGGACTTTTTACAAGGGCTTGTAGGGATAGGAGGAGGGACAATGTCTTTGAGCTTGAGGAGGACAGACTTAGACTGGAGATTAGGAAGAAATTCTTCACAGTGAGGGAGGTGAGACATTGGAACTGGTTGTCCAGGGAGGTTGTGGATGCCTTCTCCCTGGAGGTGTTCAAAGCCAAGTTGGATGAGGTCTTGGGCAACCTGGGCTGGTATGAGGTGTCCCTGCCCATGGTAGGGGGAGAGAACTAGATGATCTTTAACATCCCTTCCCACTAAAACCATGCTATGAATCTATGAACATATGAAATGGGCTGTTGGAGAATGGGAAGATGTGGCAAGAAGCCTTCCTGACCCTTAGCAGTGACTGCTGATAGCCAAAGATAAGGTTGGTTAAAATTACTGTCTCGTTATGAAGTTACAAAGCTAATTGCACCTCATCTGGGACCACAGAACCCAGAGCCAAGAAGGACCATCACAAGGAGGCCCAGGCCACACAGCCAGGAAGTTTTACTCCTAGGCTGGAAGTGTGCATGGTTCTTAAGAGGATAAGGAATCTTGTGTTCAAGACTCCAATGGTAAATCAACCATGTATTTTGCTGTTTCACTGTCATCATGATTTGGAATTGTTCTGAGAGAGATAATGTTCCACAGAGGTTATTTTACAGAGTGAATAACTGAGGAGCCTTAACCCTTGGATCCTAACACCTATTTCTGCTTTCTTCCCTCAAATCCCTTTCTCTTTCCATCTCTCTCTCTCTGTTTCCCGTGTCCTTCCTGAAGCAGGGGTGGATACCTGTCCCAGTTGCAGTTTTCCTGTGCTTTGCAGAGAGTGAAAATGTTTTCCACACTGCTACCAGGTAGTAGCTTTATTTTCACACTGAAGGGATGTGTGAGCCATGGAGGCAGATCCTGCAGGCTGAGCTCAGGATCAGCACTTGTCACTGACTGGCTCAGTATTGTGTTTCAGCACTGAGGTAATGCTGCAGTGCTAGCCAGCCCTCTAAGCAGAGTGTGGTTTTTTTCACTCTCTGATACATTCTGATTTATCATGCTATATTACAGGATGTTAGGGGCTGGAAGGGACCTCCAAAGACCATCCAGTCCAACCCCCTGGCAGAGCAGGATCACCTATACCAGATCACACAGGAACACATCCAGACAGGTCTTGAATATCTCCAGAGAGATACTCTACAACCCACCCTGGGCAGCCTGTTTCAGTGTTCTGTCACCCTCACAGGGAAAAAAATTCTTCCTCCTGTTTCCATGGAACTTCCTATGCCTCAACTTCCACCATTGCCCCTTGTGCTGTCATTGGGGAGCAGAGCCTGGCTCCAGCCTCTTGGCACTCACCCTGCAAATCTTTATCACCGTGAGGTCACACCTCAGGCTCTTCCTCTTCAAGCTGCAGAGCCCTCAGCTCCCTCAGGCTCTCCTCATAAGGAAGATCTTCCACTCCCTTAATCATCTTTGTGGCTCTGTGCTAGACTCTCCCTAGTAGCTCCCTGTCCCTCTTGAACTGAGAGCCCCAGAACTGGACACAATATTCCAGATGTGGCCTCACCATGGCAGAGTAGAGCGAGAGGAGAACCTCTCTTGACCTACTAACCACAGCCCTTCTAATCCACCCCAGGATGTCCTTGGCCTTCTTGGCCACAAAAGCACATTGCTGGCTCATGCTCAACCTTCCATTCACCAGGACCCCCAGGTCCTTTTCCCTTTCACTGCTCTCCAGTGCAAAAACTGCACCTTCATTAACAAGCCTTTTAAATCACTCTGGAGAGCTGAGATGTCCTCATCATTTACTGTTCCAGCAACCTTTGTGTCATCCACAAGCTGAAGTCATAGAATAGTTACATTTGAAAGGACTTCTAAGATCATCAAGACCACCATGGCCACTAAAGCATGTCTCCAAGTGATGTGAGGTGATCTGATATCTACAATCTTGATAAAGAAGGGTCATTAACATTGGATCAAGATTTGAACCTGGGAGTTTGAGACAGAGACTGAAAAAGTGTCTGGGTTATATCTCAGCAGATGCTGTCTGTAAGCCAAATGGGTGCAGCCTGTTAGTCCCATAGAGCTCCAGCTTCTGATCCATCATGTCTTTTAGTAATAAGTCAGCTGGCTGGAAGAAGTCCTTGCTACCTGCAGAATGTTTTCATCACCAAGGTCTTTAATCCTATTAAAAGACTGAAACAAGAAAACCCCATAAAACTTGATGACAATTACTGTCAGAAAATAATGCTGAGTAGCTCTGACTATATTTTTGCCTCTCCTTGTAACTGCAATTCTACTCACTTTGTGAGCAGTGCCTTAAATTAGCCAGTCTACTTTTTAACTTCCAATTAACACCCTTCTGTCCTGTGAGCAGCTCTCTGGTTGATCCCCTGCACCTTTTGAAACATTTGGAATTTGCCCCTTTTTCCATTCCTTTATGCTTAACACTTCTGGTTTAAAGAGATTCTGAGTGTGAGATATCTTGTATCCAGGTAACAGAAGAATGCCTAATTTCAGCAAACTCTATTGCTCCAGAGGGTAACATTTCAATTACAGCAATCTCATGTGGGACAGATACAGCTCCCAGATTTATTTCCAATCCCAAGCACAGGACTGGGCAGGGACTGGCTGGAAAGCAGCCCTGAGGAGAGGGACTTGGGGGTGCTGGTGGATGAGAAGCTCAGCTTGAGCTGTCAATGTGCACTTGCAGCCCAGAAAGCCAACCAGAGCCTGGGCTGCAGCAAGAGAAGTGTGGCCAGCAGGTCAAGGGAGGTGATTCTCCCCCTCTACTCAGCTCTGGTGAGACCCCACCTGGAGTACTGTGTCCAGTTCTGGAGCCCCTATTACAAGAGGGATATGGACATGCTGGAAGGTGTCCAGAGAAGGGCCAAGAGGATGATCAGAGGAATGGAGCACCTCTCCTATCAGGACAGACTGAGAGAGTTGGGGCTGTTCAGTCTGGAGAAGAGAAGGCTCTGAGGTNATAAATAGCTGAAATATCTGCTGCACCTTCCTTTCTTTGTACCTCAGTATTTGATCAAACAAACCCAGCAGTGAACCTACACATCACACCTAGAAGATTTTTAGAATATTCTTACTCCTTTTAATTTGATGGGCAATTGATATTTCATTGACAAACCTGGTGGCCTTCTATGAAAAGGTCACAACAATTAATAGATGAGGGACAAGCAACTGACATCATTTACCTGGACCTGAGCAAAGCCTTCAGCACTGTCCCAGATGACATCCTGGTCTCCAAGCTGGTAAAGTCTGGATCTGATGGATGGACAACTCAGTGGATAAAGAAACGGCTTGATGGCCCTGCCCAAAGAGTGGCTGTCATTGAGTCCATGTCCAAGTGGAGGCCAGTGACAAGTGGAGTCCCTCAGGGATCAGTACTGGGACCAGTCTTGTTTAACATCTTTGTTGGTGGTATGGACAGTGGCATTGAGGCTCGCCCAGCACCAAGCTGTGTGGTGTGGCTGACAGGCTGGAGGGAAGGGATCCATCCAGAGGGACCTTGACAGGCTGGAGGGAAGGGATCCATCCAGGGGGACCTTGACAGGCTGCAGAGCTGGGCCCAAGACAACCTCAACATGAACGAGGTCACCCTCAGGCTCCTCCTCTCCAAGATACAGAGCCCCAGCTTCCTCAACCTCTCCTCATAAGGAAGATGTTCCACTCCCCTAATCATCTTTGTGGCTCTGTGCTGGACTCTTTTCAAGCAGTTCCCTGAGGTCCTTCTTGAACTGAGGGGCCCAGAACTGGACAAAATATTCCAGATATGGCCTCACCAGGACAGAGATGGATGCTTTTAAATAAATACTACTAAAAGAAAAGCTTTCTTCCAAAATGGTTGTGTTTTCTTTGCTACTTCCAAAAATACAACCCCTCCTGTTACAACAAAGATCTTTGTGACTACCCTTCTCAAAGCTCCCAGCACTACAGCACTTGTGTGTGCACAGTGTCTGTGCACAGGCTGCAAGCTTTCACAGGTGACAATTCCACACACCACAAACATTTCCATCCTCTAATGCCTGATCTAGAAGAGTCCCAAAAAGATATGCTCCTGCCAACCTCTTCAAAGCTGCCACCTACTCAGGGAGTTCTTGCCCTCCCAGCTGATTTGCCTGGTGTGCTTTGTAGCATTCTGCAGTAATGTTTGTTCTAAGAACAATGTAGCTCCTCAAAACATCAAGCTTTTAACCCAGTTTTTGTGCTGTCTGTCAATGCTCAGCTGACTGTTCTCCTGACTCTGGTCACAGACATTACCTTCTGTTGTTCTTCAGTGGAAACTCATCAGAAAACAATCCTTAAAGTTTTTCACTTTTATCAAATAAAACTATTTCCATTGTTTTCCTCCCAGACAGGTTGATTCAGTCTTTTGTAGACTGTCCTTGATGCGATTCTTTGGGGAGAAAAATCCCCCAGCCTGCAGTGCTCTTAACTGATTCAGACCAATGCTGGATTTCTCACCAAGTATTCCCTCTGTATGGAGGGGAATCTTCAAACCCTCACTGAGTGTTCCATAGCAAAATGCTAACTTAACAGAGAGGAGTTCCTAGGAGAGATCCACAGGAAAACAGCTCTGGACACAGCTCTGTAAACAGAGCCTGGCTTAATCAGGAACTCAGAATCATAGAATCACAGAATGGTCTGGGTTGAAAGGGACCTCCAAAGGTCATCCACTCCAATTCCCTCCACAGTCAGCAGGGACACCCTCCACTAGATCAGGTTGCTCAGAGCCCTGTTGAGCCTCACCTTCAGTACCTCCACAGAGATGGGGCCTCAACCACCTCCCTGAGCAACCTGTTCCAGTGTTCCACTACTCTCATGGGGCAGAACCTGTTCCTAACATCCAGTCTGAATCTGCTCTTCTCTAGTTTGAAGTCGTCGGTCAAGACCAACACCACAAGTGACAAATTAGATTTCTAGGTTTGTGGTGTTCCCAGTAACTCAGGCACTGAAGGAGTACAGACATCTAAGATGTTCCCTCAGTTTCACCCAATGACTTCCTAACCCCTCTAACTGTGTTTCTGCCTGGAAATGCAGATTGGTTTTCTCCTTTTAGATCCCTAGAGAGCATTCACTCAGTGTCCTCCCCCTGGAGCACTCCTGGCTTTCTGAGCCAAAGTCTGCACACAGACTTCGTTAGAACCAAGGCTAATTCATTTACTTTTGATGATTTTGAAGTCCATCAGCAGTTCACATATTTTGTTTGTGATACAAACAGACAAGAGAAAATCTGAAGAGGCCATGCAGTGTGTGCAAACAAGCATGAAGTATTTTGAGGTTCAAATGTCTTGGCTATGCTTGTGACATGCCACCTGAAAATACCATCTCATGGGTTGCATGACAAGAACCTCCGTGAAACAAGCTAGAAAGCTTTATTCAGATTGAAGATCTCAGAAGGACCTTGTCCAGTCCAAACACAAAATTGTTTCCATTGTTGCATACATCTGCAGAAATTCCACCTACAGAAATTGCAAATACTCCAGAAGTAAAGATAATGTTGCACAAACAGGCAGGACCAGGGCAGGGATTGTTCCCCTAGGCTCACCACTGGAGAGGCCACACCGTGAGTGCTGAGTTCAGTTTTGGGACCCTCACGACAAGAAGGACATTGAGGTGCTGGAGCAAGTCCAGAGAAGGACAACGAAGCTGGTGAAGGGTCTGGAGGACAGGGCTGGTGAGGAGCAGCTGAGGAACCTCGGGGTGTTTAGCCTGGAGAAGAGGAGGCTGGAGGGAGATCTCATTGCTCTCTACAGCTCTCTGAAAGGAGGTTGAAGCCAGGTGGGGGCTGGTCTCTTCACAAAAGTAGCAAGTGATAGAATGAGAGGACATGTCCTCAGGTAGCACCAAGAGAGGTTTAGGTTGGATATGAGAAGAAATTTCTTGACTAAAAGTGTTCCCAACCACTGGCACAGGCTGGCCAGGGAGGTGGTTGAATGCCCATCCCTGGAGGTGTTTCAAAGAGGCAGTGATGTAGTACTGAGGGCCATAGTTTAGCCCCAGCCTTGGTAGAGTTAGAGACTGTCTGGACTGGATAAGTTTTGATGTCTCTTCCAACCCAAACCATTCTATAAACATCATATTCTGTTTGGGATGTCAAAGTTCCTCTTGCTGAAGACCACTTCATGCCAATCTCATCTCATCACCACTTGGGGAATCACAGATCTTCCACTTCATCCTTAATAAAAGGAAAACCAATTTTTATCCTTGGAAAACTGTCAGTTGCCCTCAAAGTTTCATGCTGCAGAGGATGGATAACAGTGTCACACCTGCTGTATGTGTGAACACAGCTCTCCTGTAAGGGGGCATCAGCATGAATCCCACTGTTTCATTATCCCATGCAGTCTGAGCCAATTTTTTATATATATATTTTGGTTTCTTATTGACTCTCTTGTATCCTTTTGAAGCTGAGCAGGTCAAAAGGCATAGCTCAAATAAATGTGGAGAAGGATGAATCCTTTCCATGTAAGGAAATAGGAGGCAGCTTTACCTAGGAGATGCTGCCTTCCCAGCCTGCCCCATCGCTGGCCAAACAGCCCTAATCATTTTTTATGAACGGAGCTTTTTTATTTGAGAGCAATAAAAAAACCAATTAGAAATAAAATCTTGGGCTCCTCACAGACTCGATGTGACAGCCTAGATAGATAATATTTATACTACACATGCGCAGGCACTGACATTCCCTCATAAGGCATTCTGGATATTTTACAACAGACCTGTTATTTGCAAAATAATTTGCAATTTTGAATCATAGATTCCTATTTATAACATTTTCTTTTTTCTTTTTTTTTTTTTGTTTCTTTTCCCTCCCCCCCTTGTCTGCGTGCACGCTGGCAAAAATCTCCGTAAGCAACCTGCTATAAAATTTGTGGCTGTGAAAAGAAATATTTCTCTTCCTACAGATTCAATAAACAGAGTAGCAGTACTTTGGCCCCTTGAATATTGTGATTAATGCTAAAGTATTCTGGGGAATCGTCAAGGAGAAAAATCTGGAGCTCTGCAGCATGGCAAATTGCTGAGAGAATAATTCCATTTGAGTAAATTATCCTGATGTTATTTTCACGTGACAAAGATATCCTAATCATCTCCAACACTGATGTCTCTAATGAGTCAAGGTTGTTTCACCATTTAGCTTCCACATGGAAATCAATAGATAAGCTTTCCCTGTAGCATTCAGTCAAGTTCAGACATGGTAGAAGCTGGGGGACTTAAAGTTTATTTGTGGTCCTATCGTGCACGATAAAAACCTCAAGAGGCTTATTCTGATCTTACCTTCACTTGACCTCAAAGTTTTGCTAGTTGGAGGTTTTAGGGTGTCAAGTATGTGACAGGCCTGACCTTCTGCTGTCAAACAGTTCTCCAGACTTTGGGCTTAAACTTGTCTTTTAAGGTGAGCAGTAACACGGTCTCCAGGTCTTGTGGCGTCAAATGAAACTGTTGAACATCTCTGTTGGTGATATGGACAACAGTATTGTGTGCAGCCTTAGCAAGGTCTGTGACCACACCAAGCTATGTGGTGTGGCTGACAGGCTGGAGGGAAGGGATCCATCCAGAGGAACGTGGACAGGCTACAGAGATGGGCCCATGATAGCCTCATGAGGTTCAACAAGACCAAGTGCAAGGTCCTGCAGCTGGGTCAGGGCAATCCCAGGCACCGACGTAGGCTGGGCAGGGACTGGCTGGAGAGCAGCCCTGGAGAAAAATGCCATCCTCTTGGCACTCACCCAAATGATTCCATGGTTATATGATATAATTTCTTTATCTTTTTTGTTTTGTTTTGTTTTGTTTAAGGAAAGTAAAAATAATGACGGTTTAGAGAATTAGAATTCAATACCCCTAAAATATGTCATCAGTGCCTTAGGTGAAATGACAGAACCATCACCAAAGGCTTCAGCTTTACCTGACCGACACATACAGATATTGATGCATTTCTTGGCTTCTCTAAGAGGTATTGTCTCAATATGGTTTCAAGCACTCTTTGTCCACATCTTCAGACATTCCAGATTATGATATTTGTCTTCAATTTTTGACTTGAGGCAGGATAAGGTTGATTACCACGACCGAGCTAGTCACAAGACCAAAGAAGCTGAGGCCAGCGTGCTTGCTTTATTATGACTTGCACAAGTTTTGCCTTTGGTTTGCATGTTTGTTATTAGAGGGGTAGATAGTAAAGGAAGATCAGATAGAATCCACAAAGGAGGCACAAACCTAGGTGCTTATCACCCTTGGCTGTTTCTCTTTACTCAGTGGTCCCAGAAAGCGTCCAGAGAATCCCCAGTTCAAATGTAAAAGCTGTGTACACTGCCCTTGGACTGCTGTGACCAAAGCAGCTGTGATCAACCCAAGTGAACATAAAGCAGCTAGGTTTTGATTTCCAACCCTGCCAGTGATATTGTCATGTTACCTTTGTCTTCTTTCACCATCTAAAACCAATATGGTTTGAAAAGTGCTTTTATCTGCACATGAAGGAGAAACAGTGTGGCATTTATGGGCAGCTTCTCCCTCCACTTTATTCAGCCCATCACTGACTCCTGCAATTTAAGATTTTATCTCTATACAGCTATATTTTAATAATTATCTTTGGTGCCTTTGGATGAAGAATGACAAAAACTGGTCTACTGTCTCAATATTAATACTAAAAACAATATAAGGTCTAAGACACAATATGACAGGAAGGAAGGAGCATTCCTCACTGGTGGTGAAAATTGTGGTGTCTCTGACAGAAAGGGTATTAAAGAAAGCCCATTGTGAATCCATTCATTGCTTGTCATATGGTAGAGAAAATGATTTTTTTTTTTTAAGACAGATATTTCCTCATGCAGTGTTTTCAGAGGCTTCTATTATATTAACAGTAGCTAGATGGACTTTGAATGTGTTACTTGGGAAGGAGATGTTGCCTTCAAGCCTGCATGGCCTGCTGCACTCATGCACCTCAGTTTCAGTCATGAGATATAGCAGAGGGCAGACCCTGAAAAGATGGAAGCACTGACTCACATCACCTCTTTCACACATTTAGACCTCGCTACCTCAAGCCAGAAACCAAGTGAGTACCACTATGCATCAGTGCCTCTTAGCTGAGTAATTTAGGTAGCTGAAGCCCACTGAGGATGTGGAAAGGAGAAGGAAAAACCCCACCCCTAAACTACCCAAAAAGCCAGCACCAATCTCCTTTGGTAGGCAGCAATTAGTAGTGCTACAACAAAACACCACAGCATGGGACCCTACCCTCAGTGAAGAGGCAGCAACTAAGAATCTGACCTCCAAGGTGTGAGTCCTCACCTTTTGCCCAGGGAGAAAGCCGGTACCAGCATGCCATCCATGCCAGCTGAGTGCTCCTTGCTTCCCAGGACTGGAAGGGAAAAGGTTTGCACTTGTGTTTGTGTTTCTGACTTGACTGGAAGGCTCTGCATTGAATTGATACCTACTGTGTGAATCCAGGGGCCTTGTCCCTGTTACTGGAATGCAACAGACACCAGTATCACCTTGCAGGCAGCCCTGAAAACTTAGAATCACAGAATCATAAAATATTTTGAGTTAGAGAAAACCTTGATGATCATCAGCCCAACTATTCTCTAACTCTACCAAGGCTGGGGCTAAACCATCTCTGCCTCTTTGAAACACCTCCAGGGATGGGGATTCAATTACCTCCCTGGGTAGCCTGTGCCAGTGGTTGAGAACCCTTCCAGTGAAGAAGTTTCTTCTCATACCCAACGTCACCCCTCCCTTGTGCAACCCGAAGCCACTTCCTCTTGTCCTATCGCTTGTTACTTTTGTGAAGAGACCAATGCCCACCAGCCTCCAATCTCCTTTCAGGGAGCTATAGAGAGCAACAAAGTCTTTGCTTCTTCCTGAAGATGTGAACAGCTCTCAGCAACTATCCCTGTAGTGCAGTTAAGAGAAGCTCCCCACACAACCTTGTCACAGAATCACAGAATTAACCAGGTTGGAAAAGACCTTTGAGATCATCAAGTCCAACCTATCATCCAACACCATCTAATCAACAAAACCATGGCACTAAGTGCCTCATCCAGTCTGTGCTGCACAGTTTGCCTCTGTGCCTGAGAGGCACCAAGGCCTGGGGCCAATGGCTCAACAACTGGGGCTTGGGGTTTGATGACGCCAGCAACAAATAAGGGCTCAGGGATGGAGCAGTGTAGCCAGTGTGGAATGTGCCAGTGCCCTGAAGCCTTACACCTTGTTTATATCCAGTGGTAGCTTTGTCTGGATTTCTCTTTCAGCAGTCAAATGGGTTTGTTCCTGGCAACAGGAAAATCTGGGGAGTTCAGTTGTGTTTTCAGGGGTGATTTTTGATTTGCCCATCGTGCAGATTTCTGTAGCAGGTTAATGGTGGCCAGCAAACCCGCTTGATATTATCAACAGCTGAAGCAGGCACAATGGAAGTGTTACACAAGTAGGAAAATTCTGATTTCCTCTGAAGTTCTGTGTAGAATTGGGTTCTGCAGTGTTCGTCTCATATCCCTCATCATTACAGAGGGAAAAATTGGTCCATTTTGGTGCAGACAGTGTTGGAAGGGCACACAGCTACACTCTCTATATATTACCCCCACCCCCTTGGGATTTTTTTTCTGTGTTTTTTATTTGTTTGATTATTTTAGTGTTTATTTTATTTTTTCTCTTCTTCTTCTTCTTCTTTTTTTTTTGCTTCTTCTTCTTCTTCTTTTTTTTTTTTTTAATCTGGGACACATTTCCAGTCCCACTAACTCCCCTGCTTTGGCAGGAGGGGGTTGGATTGGATAATCTTTCGTGGTCCCTTCCAACCCCTAACGTTCTGTGGTTCTGTGAATTGGTGTCCAAATTTAAAAGGACTAAATGATTCTTGCTCAGCTCGCTGATGTAAGTATTTTGATAGATCAGAGAGGCTTCATCTTTGGACAGATAAAAATATTCAGGGCTCTGTGGCTCCTACTTTTTGCAGCTTGAGAAACAGTAAAGGCTCGCCAAGAGAGAATGAAAAGCTGTCATCACCGACTCATAGATGAAGGACTAAAACATGAAGTAATTAAATATTTTTTCCAAGACTACCACAAAGAAAGGTTTCTAAAATGTGGCAGAGACAGGAGTTTGCAAACCAGCTCTCGTACCTTCCTCCCATCCCCGCGCGGTCTGGTTTTAATCCCGGCCTCCACGCCAGAATTCCGGTGGGAATGAGATCTTTCTGGGAGTCAGAGTTAAAGATGTATTCCAGCAGCATGCTGTGCTAAGTTGTGGTCAGCCAATCGAATATCAAAGGGATTAAGCCTGTGAATCATTTAAGGGGAAATTTCTCCTGCCTCAGTGGCATTGATGTTTGAAGGTGTGAAATTCAAGAGCGGCTTAGTTCTCCTTTGGTCAGACACCCGCTCTGCAGCCTGCCTTATCAAGAGGCAGTCAAGAAGATCCCCTTGGGTCATGTGGCTGCTGTACAGTTTTGTATTACCATAGCAGGCTAGTTTTAACCTGCAGGATGTAATCCTATTTACCTCACATGTGGTCTGTGCCCAAGGAGCATGTGCTCCACTTCTCCATCTTGCTAATTTACATTACCAGGGTACCTGGCAGCCCAAATCATTGACCAGGACATGGCTGTGCTGAGTGCTACAGCAACACACAGCAAAGCAACACCCTCCCTCTAGACATTGGCCTTAAATAACACACAGCAGAAAAGATTCACACAAAAGGGAATGGGGAACAGAATTTGTCAGTATAAAAGGCTGTGACCTTAAGACACTCGCAGCCTGTCCTCAACAATTTTGTTTGCATTGCTGAAAATGTTGAAAGAGAACCTTCAAAGATATTTATGGTAAGGGGAAGCACCTGCCAGGTAGCAGGGATACATGGAAGAGGAGATGGCAGAAAATGTGACAACTAGACTGTGAAAACAAGCATCATTGGGAAGCAGAAACCATTACTTGAATAGGAGAATTCAGATAGGAAAGGGATAATCCAGAGAAAGAGTTAGAAGACCAATAGGAGCTTATACTTAACCGAAACAAGGGAGCAGGGATGTTGTTAAGGGGTGGTGCAACACACACTTAGTTGCAAGTTGGACAAGAATGCATTCATCAGGTTTTGAGAAAAACAACAAAATAAGGTTTGGAGAAAGTTTTGATTTCATTTGTTTGGTTTGTTGTTTTTTTTTTTTTTTTTGTGGGTGTGGTGTACAGGGGTAGGAAATAACAGTAATAAAGAATACAGTAATAAAGTAAATAAATGCAGTAATAAACAGAAATAAAGTATACAGTGGGGGAAAAGAAAATCTAAAGCAAGGCTGAAACTGCTGACTGTGGCCAGGTTATGGGCATGAGCTGCAGGCAAAATGGTGCTCTTGGTCAGAGTCACCAAGAGAGAAAATGACAGAAGAAGTTTCAGTTGGAAAAGATGTTTCAGTTGGAAAAGATGTTTCAGTTGGAAAGAAGTTTATCAGTTTATACTTGAGAATCACAGGGTCAGAATGAAACACTGAATATGGACAAAGGAATCCAGGTCTGCAAATTAGTAAAGGAGAAAATATAACAGCAGAAAAAAACTTGCTTGTTCAATGCAATTTTGTGAATGAAACTGCCACTAAAGAGAAGGGAAATGTTGAAACATAGGTTCCATATTGGGCTGACATAGGGAGCTGGCAAGAGACAGTCTCAGATGATAAAAAGATGTCTGAGACTGCTCAGCTCTGCTTTTTTGTCTCAGTGACAACAATTCCCAGCATGGCTTTCCTACCACAGCAAGAAGGCAAAGCACAAATATAGGCTGGACAAGGACTGGCTTGAAAGCAGCCCTGAAGAAAACGACTTGGGGGGGCTGATGGAGGAGAAGCTCAACAGGAGCCAGCAGTGAGCACTTGCAGCCCAGAGAGCCAAGCAGAGCCTGGGCTGCAGCAAGAGAAGTGTGGCCAGCAGGGCCAGGGAGGGGATTCTCCCCCTCTGCTCCACTCTGCTGAGACCACACCTGGAGCACTGTGTCCAGTTCTGGAGCCTCTCTTACAGGAAAGATCTGGAGGTGCTGGAAGGTGTCCAGAGAAGGGCCACCAGGATGATCAGAGGGCTGGAGATGCTCTGCTATGAGGATAGACTGAGAGAGTTGGGGTTGTGCAGTCTGGAGAAGAGAAGGCTCCCAGGAGGCCTTCCAATATCTGAAGCTGGGGAGGGACTTTTTAGGGTGTCAGGGAGTGATAGGACTGGGGGGAATGGAGCAAAACCAGAAATGAGTAGATTCAGATTGGATGTTAGGAAGTGGTTCTTCACCATGAGGGTGGTGAGACACTGGCACAGGTTGCCCAGGGAGGTGGTGGAAGCCTCATCCCTGGAG
>VXBD01013962.1:93068-100207 GCA_013399975.1 Indicator maculatus
CTTCTCCAGGCTGAACACCCCCAGCTCCCTCAGCCTGTCCTCATAGCAGAGGTGCTCCAGCCCTTTAAAAACAGGCACCTGAGTTTCATGGCACATGAGGTCTATGCTTCCAGAAGTAAAAAGACATCAGGGTGTTGCCTGACTGATTTAACCTGTTCAGTTTCAACCCAAGGCCCCAGGTTTGGTCTATCTGGACCTGTTGTAAAAGCAGGTGTGCATGAGTGCTTGCACGTATAATAACCTAAAGCACATGGCAAGTGAAATATCAGCCAGTCAAGAGCATCAACTCTGCAGTGTGCCCTGGCTCTTCTGCTGGCTGCTAGCTCCACAAAGGGTCTACACAGAGCAGGCTGTGCACAGGCAAGTGTCTGGCCCCTGGTGGGTACTGGCACAGGTATTAAGTCACCAGGCACAGCTCACACCCAAATCTTTGTTCTGAGCTCATCAGCATTAACATCTGATTCCTGTAGGCATATGCCTAATGATTAGGTGTAGAGTGTGGTGTGCTGCAAGGCCTCTGGTTGTGTCCTGTGATCCCTTCCAGTCCCCAGAGCACAAGGGGGTCATTAATCATAGATAACAATGGAGTAGATGCATCCCAGTTCCAAATTCCCACTTAAACACCCTGCCCCTTCCATCCCAGTCTTTTTTCTGACTCTGAACACATCCATATTTCAACCCTCCACCCCTTTTTTCATCCTATCATACCTCTTAGCAATGCCTGCACTCCCTCTAGAACATCTTCTGACTGGGGTGAAAGTACTTCTCAACACAACTGACAGCCTGGGTCTGACAGACTAAGGAGCCCCTGGTGGCACATGACAAGTGCTTACCAGCACAGGCAGCTGCCAGAGCAGCAGCACTCTTGGCTCTGGAGACAGCACAGCTTCCAGCTGAGTGACCATGCTTACTGCAAAGCCTTGCTTTGATGGCAGAATATCTACAGAGATCATTATACCTGGAGGATTGTGACCAGTTCTGAGCTCCCCAGTTCAAGAGAGACAGGGAACTACTGGAGAGAGTCCACAGGAAAGCCACAAGGATGCTGAGGGGCCTGGAGCATCTCTTTGCAAGAAGATGCTGAGAGACTTGGGGCTGCTTAGCCCACGGAAGAGCAGCCTGAGAGGACATCTTTGCAATGCTGACCAATATCTAAAGGGTGGAGGTCATAAGGATGGGGCTGGGCTCTTCCCAGTGGTGCCCAATGATAGGACAAAGGGCAATGAGCACAAACCAGAACCCAGGAGGTTTTGCTTGAATTTAAGGAAAAGCTTTTTTTCTGTGAGGGTGCTGGAACCCTGGAGCAGGCTGCCCAGAAAGGTTGTGGAGTCTCATTCTCTGGAGACTTTCCAAACCCACTTGAATGTGTTCCTGTGCAACCTAATCTAGGACAAACCCACTTTAGCCATGGGTTTGGACTAGAAGATCTCCAGAAGCCACTTCCAAACCCCGCCATGCTGGGATTCTGTGAACCAGTGCTAAGAGGTACTGGAATGTTGAACTGTTCCTGGTCAGTGACTATGGTGGGGCAGATAGTGAGGAAACAGAGATACTCCAGAATGAGTGTTGGAAGGGAATGGCATCTGCAGACTACACCTGGTAGAATAAGAGATAGAATAATGTCTCCTATTTCCACCACGACTTTTATTCCATCCAAAGTCTGCTGTAATCTCCAGTTTATGCTGCAGAATGTTCTTGTCCTTCTGCAAGAAGAAAGGTGCAGTGAAGGTGCTTGGGTGGGCACCTCTGAATTTGTGTAACAGATACCACCTTGGATAGCTCACTGCAGATTACACCAGGCACCTCCAGAGCTAACAGCATGAGCTGCTACCGCTTGAGAAAACAAACCAATCCCCTGTAGCTGTGGCTACAGCAGACACATAATTCCTGTGGATCCAGCACAGAGGGGGACCTGTAACACATCCTCATCATGACTTTGTACATGCACATGCATGTGTGAGATCTTTGGGCTTACTGGAACAAGAGTCTTTGCTGAGTGGGATCCCAGAGAAGACAAACTGAGAATTTAAACACAATCACATTTACCAAAGGATAAGGCTACTAACATCACAGAGGGTTCTGAAGGCAGAGGAGGAAAGCAGGGTGTAAGAATCAGCCTGCAATAACCACAGACCACAGTCAGGCTCCAAAGCAGAACTTTCCAATACAAGGTACAGCTTTTGAAAGGGTTGGGGCATAGACACAATCAGGGCTCTTCAGGAAAGGAGAAAGAGTTGTGAAAAAAAAAACAACTGAAACAAACCAGAAAGTACAGCTTCTATGTGGCTTCCATGGGAATGGCTGCTTGAATTTCAGAGAGTCATAGAATGGTGCAAAAGGGACAGGCATCTACCGGAGAGAGTTCAACAGAGAGCTACAAGGATGGTGAAGGGCCTGGAGCATCTCTCTTGTGAGGAAAGGCTGAAACACGTGGGGCTGGTTAGTCTGGAGAAGAGAAGGCTGGGAGGGGACCTTATCAATGCCTACCAAGGGTGGCTGCCAGGAGGATGCAGCCAGGCTCTTTTTGGTGATACCTGTTGACAGGACAAAGGGCAATGGGTGTAAGGTCAAGCACAGGAAATTCCATTTCAACATAAGAAGAAACTTCTTTACTGTGAGGGTTCTGGAGCCCTGGAGCAGGCTGCCCAGAGAGGTTATGGAGTCTCATTCTCTGCAGATCTTCAAAACCCACCTGGATGTGTTCCTGTGTGACCTGCCCTGTGTGGTTCTGCTTTACAGTGGGGTTGGACTGGATGATTTCTGGAGGTCCCTTCTGGCTCCTGGCATTCTGTGATCCCACTCTTGGGCAGTTATCTTTACGTGCTCACAAACAAACTCTGTTCATCTCTAACATGTCATGTTTAAATGTTTCAGTATTTTGCTGCTGTTTGGTGCACTGGTCCCACTGGCTGCCTTGCATGTGTGGTTTGGTTTCACATGGTAGGCACTGGAATATCTGAAAGAGAAACATGGTTCAGTTCTGAAAGATGCTAAAATTCCCTCATTCTTCTCTAATTTCAGTGAGAATAGAAACAGCAGCAATAGCTGAGTGGGGATCTAGAACTGGTTCATTGCTGAACTTTGAAATAAATTTGTTGTGCAGCTTCGTTTGTAAGGGCTGTGGACTCCCACACAAACCAAGGGCACTCAATCCACTTCACAGGATCTCAGGATCCCAGGAAGTTACAGGTTGGAAGGGACCTCTGGAGATCTTCCAGTTCAACCCCCTTGAAAGAGCAGGACCATAGAATCCAACACAGGTCACACAGGAACACATCCAGATAGGGCTGGAAAGTCTCCAGAGAAGGAGACTCCACAACCTCTCTGGGCAGCCTGCTCCAGGGCTCTGGGACCCTTAGAGTAAAGAAGTTCCTCCTCATGTTGAGGTGCAACTTCCTGTGCTGCAGTTTCCATCCATTGCCCCTTGCCCTATCCCAGGGCACAAGTGAGCAGAGGCTGTCCCTTCCTCTTCCTTCCTGACCCCCAGCCCTCAGATATTGATAGACATTGATCAGATCCCCTCTCACTTTCTCTCCACAGCCCCAGGGCTCTCAGCCTCTTCTCATCAGTCAATGCTCCAGTTCCTACATCATCCTTGTAGCCCTCCCTTGGACTCTCTCCAGCAGATCCCTGTCCCTCCTGAACTGGGGAGCCCAGAACTGGATGCAGTATTCCAGGTGGGGCCTCACAGGGGCAGATATCTTTAAATTTCACCATTTACTTAGCACATGGAGGAGGGCAGAGCAGAGGGAGAGGAGAACCACTTCATGCATTCTTGTTGATTTTTATGTTTAATTTTTGACACCATTAAGAACAACCAGGAACTTATCATGGAAATAATGACAGTTGTCAAGCACTCACAATCCTTCAGCAGGCAGAAATTCATCCAAATAGGTTTTAGCAGGAATAGCACAACTTTTTTTTTTCTTTTTGGTATGAATAAATAAAATTTCTTGTAAAGACATGAGAGATTATTCCATTTTGCATGATGCAAATAAAACTGTCCTCACAAAACTGTAATCTCACACAATTTATGGTAGTTTCCCATAAATTACATGAGTATATTGGAAGCTTGTTAATAATTAAAAGTCTTTTACTTTTTTCAGCTCTCAAATAAGTATTAGAACAAATAATTTCCAGTCTTCATCTGACATGACATCTAACCAATACAGGCATCACAAAATAAATAATTTATGAAAAATATTTATTTAAAGAGCTGTAATTTACCTTTCATTTACCATATGCCATTCATCCCAGTATCAATATAAAATATTCATTAGAGAAACTCATTAAAACAAACTTCTATACAATGAGGTGACGGCTCAACAAAAAACATCAATCAGCACTGGGATTTAACTTGTTATTAGTCCAGATACATGAACTAATATTTCAAAGTTAAAGGAAAATAATAAATAAATTTAAAAAAAAGGAATATTTTTGTATTTCCCCTGGAAGCACCAGGGCTACGTTCAAGCCTTCTCTTCACCTGCTTCATGAGACCCGAGTGGTCTGTGACAACACACAGAGATCTAATCTATTAATGATGAATAAATCTGATGTAATAATTAATGGCAAATCTATAGCTGGCCTTAATGGAAGAACAGCCAGGCCTGTAAGGATCTTTTAGTTGGGCACAAAAGACCTTAGTGCATGCATTGTAAGCAGGGCAATTACTGGTGAAGGTGTGCCACTTGAGCTTAACAGAAGGGTACCAAGAATTAAAGCAGTGCAGGACTCCCCACCCTCAAAAACAGAGGAACTCCTCTCATTCCTAGCACACTATTTTGACACTCTGCCTCAGTTTAAGGAGGTGATGGTTAAACACTGGGAAGAGAATATACCAGCAACATCCTTAAATCCAAGATAACTGCCCTGTGTGAAAATTCTTTTGGGCAAGCAAATGACATGAATTCAGGGTTAACTTCAGAACATTTAGCACACGTCTACACATCTCCCCTGAGAAGAGAGACTGAGAGCCCTGGGGCTATTTAGTCTTGAGAAGAGAAGACTGAGAGGGGTTCTGATCAATATCTATCAATATCTGAGGGGTGGGTGTCAAGGGGAGGGGGCCAGGCTCTTTTGGGTGGTGCACAGTGATAAGCCAAGGCACAATGGGTTCAAACCAGAACACAGAAGATTTCAGCTCAAATGAGGAGAAACTTCTTTACAGTGAGGGTGACAGAACCCTGGAACAGGCTGCCCGGGGGGTTGTGGAGTCTCCTTCTCTGGAGACTTTCCAAACCCACCAGGATGCATTCCTGTGTGGACTACTCTAAGTGATCCTGCTCTGGCAGGGGGTTGGACCTAATGATCTCTTGAAATCCCTTTCAACCTCTGATATACTGTGATCTACAGGATTCACCTTCCCTGTACATCACTCCTAGATATAGATTCTTCCATATTAGGAAGTTCTTGATGGTCTTACAAGTCTTTTCTCACCAAGGAACTGAATATGAGCAAGTAGTGTGCCCCAGGGGGCCAACAAAGCCAATGGCATCCTGGCTTGGGTTAGAAATGCTGTGTCCAGCAGAAGCAGGGAGGTGATTTTCCCCTTGTACTCAGCTCTGGTGAGGCTGCACCTCAAGAATTGTGGTCAGTTTTGGGTACCTGAATACCAGAGAGATATGGAGGTGTTGAAGCCAGTGTAGAGGAGGACAAGGAATCTCTGAAGGGCCTGGAAACTGCCACACAGCACTGGAACAGGCTGCCCAGAGAGGTTGTGGAGTTTCTTTCTCTGGAGACTTTCAAGACCTATTCCTGTGTGACCTCTGCTGTATTCTATGGTCCTGCTCTGGCAGTGGGGGTTGAACTCGAAGATCTTCAGAGGTCCCTTCCAACCCCTAACATCCTGGGATCCTGTGATCTTGGAGAATAAATCTTATGAAGAGTGACTGAAGGAACTGGGGCTGCTTAGTTTGAAAAAGATGAGGCTGAGGGGAGACCACATTGTGGTCTACAAGTACCTGAAAGGAGGTTGTAGAGAGAGTGGTGCTGGTCTCTTCTCACAGGTATTTAGTGACAGAACAAGAGGGAATAGCCTCAAGCTGCAAATGGGTAGGTTTAGACTGGACATTAGGAAAGATTTTTTCAGGGAAGGAGTGGTCAGGCAATAGAATGAGCTGCACAGGGAGGAGTCATCAGCCCTGGATGTGTCTAAAGGTCATTTGGTTGTCGTGCTTGAGGATATGGTTTAGGAGTGAACCTTGTAGAGTAGGATTCTTGGTTGGACTTGTTGATCCTGAAGGTCTTTTCCAACCTGAATGTTTCTGTGATTCTGTGATTAATGACTCTGTTAAACACCTGCTTGATATTGACTGCGTTTCTGTTACGCTGTTCATCTGTCATTAAATGTTCTAACGAAATTAACTGGGCTTGCTGCACACAGAACATCTGGAGCAATGTTTAATTTCTTGTCAAACATCTACAGGAAACACCTGTCTAGGCACAGTAACTTTGCAGAGGAACGACATGAATCCATCTGTCGTGGAAAGGCACGCCACAGTCGTCGCCTTGCAAAGCAAGATCAACAAACACAGAAACCTTCAGTTCCTTTGGAAGGTAAGAATTCTAAAATTAATAACAAGAATTCATTAAGCCAAATGTTACCATGGCAGTCTGAGTTCATACTGAATAAGATCTCCTTCTGCTCTTCACGCTGGAAAATGTCTTTCAAGTATTGCACGGTGAAACTTGCAGATGTGAAATTAAAGCTGCACCATTAGGAGATTAAAAGTATTGACGTGGCTCTTCCTATCCACCTGTTCAAAACAGTGCCTTGAAAGACTCTTAAGGTAAATAAAATGCACTGCAGAGGAAAGGACAAACATGGGAATACAGTCAAATAGAGCTGGCAGTTACGACTGGAACCCTCACAAGTTCCTACAAGACACAAAGAGTAGGATACTATGTTTGTTGAGAAGCACAGAGGAGTTAATGAGTTATGACAGAAACGTTCCTATTTTGTGGAATTTTTCCATCATTTCTTTCTTTCAAGGAATTTGCACAATGTGTACTATGCATTTTTAAATATTATTTGAAAGAAAAGACTAAAATGAAGAAAAATCTCCAATATTTAAGAGGAATAAGTGGCTGTTGAGACAGAGTTCCTCCTTCCCTCCCTCCCTCCCTCCCTCCCTCCC
>VXBD01013962.1:100721-172997 GCA_013399975.1 Indicator maculatus
CCTTCCTTCCTTCCTTCCTTCCTTCCTTCCTTCCTTCCCCTTCCTTCCTTTCCCTTCCTTTCCTTTCCTTCCTTTCCTTTCCGTTCCTTCCTTTCCTTTCCTTATTTCCTTCCTTTCCTTTCCTTCCAAATTCCTTCTCTCTTCTAGACAAAGTCATTCATGTCTATCATCAAGGCTGCTTCTTCACGTTAGATAAAATTCATTAAAAGCAATAAAAAAAAAAAAAGGAAAGAAAAAAGGAAAACATTTTTTTTTTTAAGGGAGAGATTCCTGCTTCCAGGAATATTATGCTAGGGGCTATAAAAAAAACTTTGTATGAGCAAAGTTTAAGAGTTATACATACAGGAATTATAAGAGTTACATGTACAGGACAGTGTCCTAAAATGTCCTCTGTGTTGTGCGGTCTTGTTCACTAAAAGTTCATTTGGCCTCTCTACAAATTTATGTGCTCTTCTGCCTCCCATTGCAGCTCTTTTTGATCTGTTGAATCTTTCCTACTGTCCTTAAACCCAGTATTTTGTGTCTTCCTAAGAACCTTCTGAATTATGGATGTCCCCTTGAGATGGGTTAAGATGAAAAATCCCCAAGGTCGCAAGGTTTTGAGTACCCTCAAAGCACTCTGTAGTGATTTTGAGACTGAAATGTCTAGATCTTCCTGTATCATTATCAGCACCATGAGGACAAGGGAATGAGGAAGGGTTTGTGAGGGTCTGCTTGCACATCCAAAGTCATGTTGAGACACACAAAGCCAAAAGCAGGATAAGAAGACAAACAACTATCACAATCCCTGCTTGCATGTCAAGGGGTCTCAGAAGAGACCATGGGGCTTATGCCTTACATGCTCCTGTTTGCAGGAGGGTGAGAGAGCTCCTTGATCTTGTGAGGGACAAGCAGAAAATCACACTGGAAGCATCAGAGGAGTCAGTAGTACCACATGTGCTGGACTTCCACAAGAGAGTAAGTGGGTTTATGGCCTCAGCGCACCATAATAACCTTGCTGAAACACAGCAAAAGCAGAAAATCTGGTATGATTGACAAGTTAAGGCTTAGACATATGAGGTGGGGCAAAAGGTCATAGTTCTGATCCCAGCTTGGCAGGAAAACTGTAAACAGACTAGGAGGGACCATTTAACAGCATTAGACAGGTCAACAATATTATCTACATCACACAGCTTCCAGAGAGATAGCAGAGGCACGGGCCCTACAGTTTTGAGCTCAGCAAGCTCTAGCAAAACCAGGATTCTTCTCACCATATGTTGGCAGGCTGTGCAGTGGAGGTAAAACTCATCATGAATTTAACAGGGAAGGAAAACCATCTATGGTGGAGGGAATGATTTCCCCACTTCATGCTGTATCCCTCAGGGGAGTTAGGACAGCGCTGCCAAGTCCTGTGACTGCTGTGCTGCAGACAAGCTGGGGCAGAACCCAGTGGTGTGAAGCGTTGGGTGAGGCTTGACTCTTCAAGAGGTGCAATTACAGAAGTGTTATTACAGTCATATGAAAGGGAGGCACTGTGTAGCTACATCTTAGGGTTGGACCTCATGTCTGAACCATCTTTGACTTCTCATACGTGTTTTGTGATGACATTCTCAGCTATTTGCCTTACTGCAGGAGAAACACCAACTAATGCAAAGATCTTTTCAGTCTTGTATACTTAATGTGATGTTGAAAGAGTTATTGCAGCTGAATGTGGACAGCAGCTGAAGATGAACCAGCAGTGTGCCCAGGAGGCCAAGAAAGCCAACAGCATCCTGGCCTAGATCAGCAATAGTGTGGCCAGAAGGACCAGAACAGTGCCCCTGTACTCAGCACTGGTGAGGCCAAACCTTGAGTAGTGGGTTTGGTTTTGGAGCCCTCACTCCAAGGACATTGAGGGGCTGGAGCAGGTCCAGAGAAAGGCAATAAAGCTGGTGAAGGGTCTGGAGAACAGGGCTGGTGAGGAGGAGCTGAGGGAACTGGTGTTCTTTGGTCTGGAGAAAAGGAGAATGAGGGGAGACTTTATTGCTCTCCACAATTAGCTGAAAGGAGGTTGGAGTGAGGTGAGATTGGTTTCTTCTCCCTAGTAACAAAAGAGAAGATGAGGAGAAATGGCTATTTAGGACAAGAGGAAGTGGCCTCAAGTTTCACCATGGGAGGTTTAGGTTGAATACGAGAAGAAACTTCTTGACTGAAGGGGTTCATAACCACTGGAAGAAGCTGTCCAGGGAGGTGGTTGAATCCCCATCCCTGGAGGTGTCTGAAAGGGGCAGAGATGTGGTGCTGAGGAAGCTGGGTTAGCCCCAGCCTTGGCAGAGCTAAAGAATGTTGGACTCAATGATCTTAAAGGGCTTTTCCAAACCAAACAATTCTATGATCAAGAATGTCTTTGTGGCTCCTTGTCAGACTAAGGTCACACAGTTTAGTTTAGATAAAGGCATTGACCAATATGTGACTAGTCACACATCTGAGAAGCAAATGTGTTGTTTTGTGAACAGGAAAGTGGACCAAATCACCTTTGCTAGCTCTTAAACATATGTATGAATCATTGAGAAATTCAATCTCCTGCCTGTGTCTGCCCCTGAGACTGAACCAGGGATATCAAGATGGATTTTCTGAATTTTAGCTTCTTCATTTTTTCCCTCACAAGCTTTGTGCAGAGAATTAGAGTTTAACAGCAGTAATGGATTGTGAATTACGAAGTAATTGCTTAGGAGGAAAAAAAATACATTATTTAAGCTTCTTAACTGATAAAAAGTAACACTTAATGACTGGTGTTACAGCATTACAGGTGAGAAACTTTTCCTGATAACTGACCTTTCTCAGAAGTGCAGAGTGAGTTCTGCATTTGTTATGCCTGTGCCTGATGCATGGTTTGGCTCCAGACTTGGTAGAAATAGGTAATGGTGGGACTTGATGAACTTAAAGGCCTTTTGCAACTGAAAGGATTCCATAATTCTATGATCATTCACCACTAAACTGGAAATATCTTTGTGAAGCCTCAGCTCATGAAAGTATTTGAATATGTCAGTATTTGAATAGGTCAAGTCTGGAGCCCTCAATACAGGATGGACATGGACCTGAGGGAGCAGGTCCAGAGGAGGGCCATGAAAATGATCAGGGGGTTGGAGCAGCTCTGCTATGAGGACAGGCTGAGGGAGCTGGAGAAGAGAAGGCTCCAGGGAGACCTAATAGCAGCCTGCCAGTACCTGAAGGGGGCTACAGAAAGTATGCAGAGAGACTGTTTGCAAAGGCCTGATGTGGCTTCAAACTAGAGAAGAGAAGATTTAGGTTGGATATTAGGAACAAGTTCTGCACCATGAATGTGGTGGAACACTGGAAAATGTTGCCCAGGAAGATGGTTGAAGCCCCATCCCTGAAGATATTCAAGGAAAGGTTCGACGAGGCCCTGGGCAACCTGATCTATTTGGGGATGTCCCTGCTGACTGCAGAGGTGTTGGACTGGATGACCTTTGGTGGTCCCTTCCTGCCCAGACCATTCTATGAGTCTATGGTTCTGTGTTGCCCATATCTGTAATGAGAATGAAAATAACGACTTGCCCTGAAAACTGATGTGTGTGCACAGCTATTTCTATGTTTTCCTTAAATAAGAGTTCTGTATGAGGACAACGTTATACTCTTTGGCCTACATCATGTTCCAAAGGGTTTACCACACTTATAAGGACCTTTAATACTCTCTTGGACTATTGTATTTACAGAACCTGCAACTTTTTTTGCATAAAGTTGTGATTTGGATCAGTTCTCCCACGCTTGCCTTCTTCAAGCACAGTGGTACAGGAGGTATAATGCTTTTGTTTGTTAGATGTGCATTCAAATTGCTTCTCACAGTTTAGATCTCTTCACAAAAGATTAACTTAGGAGAACAATTTTTAGCCATTCCTGAGTTCTGGAAGGAATCTGTAAGGAGTGTTCTCTCAGGAGATGAGATCTGCTGTCATTCTACTGTCATGAGTAAATTAAACAAGGCCTCATCTCTCTGGTAGCTTCAGTCCTTCCTTTTAGAACTGCTGTTAATAATGTTGAGAAGGATTCACAAGGTGCAAAAATAATTTTAACCTGGTGGAAACACTTTTTTTTTGTTTGTTTGGTTGTTTTTTTTTAACTGTAAGAAACAACTTCACATGGGAAGGAGGAGTCGATTATTTACACAGGTCTTTCAGCTGCTTCTGCTGCAACTGTGAAACCAGCCACTGAGGTAGCAATGACAGCTTTGGTGATCCTGTTTGTTTCTTCCTACCTACAAGTGAATGCTTAAAGTGTTGTCTTGTTGATGCAGCACAATTATAGACTTTCAATGATCAGTACCATATTAAGCTAGAGGACATGAAGGACAGCTATGACGTGGCCCAAAAATACCTCCAGAGAAGAGAGGGCATAACCATTGTGATGGGTTTAAGACTGTCTTTTTAATTTTTCTTCACAAAGTTCAAGCAGAGAAAGTGAAAGAATGTAAATAATTCACTACTGGGTGTAAGAAAGCAAAATAATGATTATTCTAAACACTTCCACTGGAGAGAGAGAAATGTTTAAGAATCTCTGCTCAAAGCAAGGTTGTTGAGTTTGGGCAGTCTGGGGACTCTGCTTGCTTGCTCAACTTCTGTCTGGTTGCTTCTTCTTTCCTGGATGAAGAAAACACATTGACCTTGACAAGCTAAGTCTAACAACCTCTCTGCTTCTTGACTCTCTGCCTTCTGCCAGGGGGGTCTGCCAGGGGGATTCTTTCTGGTTGAGGGGGAGGCCCCTTGGGAGAAGCAAAGTTGATTGTGCTTTTCTGTTGGTTGTACCTATTTGTAAATGTTGTGAATAGTGTCTATTTGTACATATTCATTGCATTTCACCATAGATTGTAGTTTTGCTTGTAAACACAGCTTTCATTTGCTTCTGAACTGAGCTAGCCTGGTTATTGTCAGTGTGGGAGAGATTTCAGCTGTCACACTGTTACAACCATCCACATCTATGAACATCTTTTTTTTTTGTTGCAAGACCATCTGAGACAACTACCAGTAAGGTCAATACAACACTAAGCCCACCGCTCCAGACTACCCCTTTCTAGAAGGAGTCAGCTATTCCCATTTGGCAATAAGCTACTGGCACTGGACTGCAAGCCAATCCCCAGGCCTGACTGTGTGCCCCTGTTACCTGAGCTAATATGGAGGAGAGTGTGGCCTTCCGTCATGGTTTAATGAGCAGACAGGTTGCTCTGTTGCTCCAAAAGGGGCAAAAGAATAACACTCACACAACTGGATTGGATAGTGATGGAAAGTTTCAATGGAAAGGCTGTTCACAAGTTACAAAGCTACAGTTACACAGTGGTGAGCGTAGCAAAGAATATCAAACACAAAAAAATCCACAGTCTGGGCTTAACACTCAAGCTCATTAAGCCAAAGCAGATACACAAAGCCTTCACTAAATCAGATCAAAACCCCACTACTCCTTTTCTCCCCCAGCCTGGGGTTTACCATGAGCCCCAGTGTTCTTTCTTCCCTGCCATTACTAGGATGGTTCCAGGCTGGCCAGGTCCAAACTGCCCCCTTTGTTTCTCTCTCCCAAGGCCCATCAGAGCCACACTACAACCCCATGTTTAGACCACAACCACACAGTAAAAATACCCAAAGATAAGAGGGGTGCCTCCCATGGGAGCAGAGAGGGAAGAAAGAGAAAGACAATAACTTTGCAGCCAGCTTTATGGGGATACCATACAAAAATTACACATTCCAGTACACCTCCTGCACACTCTAGCTTCTGGAGGTCTCAACTCTGTGTCCTTCTTCAAGGCACCTAGGCTCAGATGGTCACACCTTCCTTGAGACCTGCTCTAAGAGCTAAGCTGAATGTCTCCTTGTGCATCCAGTCACAAGCAGCTGCAAAATGTCAGAGAATCTGTTTGTAGTGTTTGGTGTAGTAGAGGAGGATCAAGAGCATTGAGGACAAAAGCACTGAAATGCTGATGTTGCAAAGGAAGTCAAGTGCATGGGCAGGAAACAGTCCTTAGGGTGGACCTTACTCATTGTCTCACTGAACATTCTCATTCCTCACAGATTCCTGGTGTAGTGATGTGCCTTCTGGCTTCCCATACCACATTTGCAAGCTATACAAGTGATTCTGGACACACAGGCAAAACATATCTGCTCAGTGACTAATGAGATTTTCCATTCTGTCAGTGCCCATGGGCTAGGAGTGCTTATTTAATCCTGAATGTTCTTCACAGGTGCTGCACAAACCAACAGCCCAAAGTAGTACAGGCTGTGCTCTATCTTCCTTCATAGTTTGGCCTTCTAATGATTCCAGGCTCCCAGGCTAAGGGAGAGCTCACCTGCAACTACAACAAGTGGGCAAAACATTAGAGGCTGTGGATAATGACATGAGGAAAGGAGAATGGCCTCACTGGGATGTTGCAAGGAAGCCAAGCTGTTAGCCTCAGAGATACCATATGGTTTTTGCTGAGGAGTGCAATCTTGAATTCCACTTGCAAAGGGATTTTCAAGTGTGTGCCAGACCTTTCATTACAGTCATCTTCATGCTTTATCCAGGTAGATAGGGGCCCAAATCCCTCCATCCCTCTGGGTAACTTGGCAGACTCTCTACTTGCCCAGTGTGGTGAGGCCAGGTGAGCATGCTGACCCTGATGGCTCAAAGGCAAACCTTGCACCCTCTGCAGGGGAGACTGTCCTGGGGTCATTTCCTCAGCAGTAGCAGACTGGGGAAAGAGAAATTTTGAGATCAACCAGGTGTGAGGAAATACACAAAGGTATCAAAGGGAGATGGATTATTCCAGAACTTTTCCTTGGTGTTTTGTTGGTTTGATTTTGTTTTCTGTTATTTTCTTTTCTCCCTTTCTGTTCTGCTATTTATAAGGCATGATGGCCCTTCTATATCCTTTTTCACAGCTACCTCTAAGCACTAGACAAGTACTTTTTAAATGTGTTTTGGCTGCTTGTTTTTCTGTATAACCTTCTCCAGAGTGTCTCTTGCAGAAGACATCATGTGCACTGGATCTCAGTACATTTTGAGGCAATCCAAGGCTGGTACTTTGCAGCTTTAGCTTCCCCATGCTGTGTGTTGAACTAGCCTTCACTAGTTTTTCTGGCTGCACTTTTACAAAAGTGTTTTTATCTCAAAAAAAAAAAAAAAAAGGAAAGAGATTTACATGAGTACTGTTCCTATATGAATACTGTCCCTATATGAGTACTGTCCCTTGGTTTGTATTTTCCCAGTGGGCCAGAGAGCCTTGCAATATAATTTGGTTTTCAAATTCACCTCTTGTCCTTGTGCAAGATCATAGAACCATAGAATCACAGAACTGTTAGGGTTGGAAGGGACCTCAAGGATCATCTAGTTCCAAGTCCCCTGCCATGGGCAGGGACATCTCACACTACAGCAGGTTGCTCACAGCCACATCCAGCCTGGCTGCAAAAACCTCCAGGGATGGGGCTTCTACCACCATCCTGGGCAACCTGTTCCAGTGTCTCACCACCCTCATGGGGAAGAATTTCTTCCTAACACCCAATCTGAATCTACCCATTTCTACTTTTGTTCCTTTCCTCCTAGTTCTATCATTACCTGACACCCTCACCAGCTTTCTTTTAGCCCCCTTCAGATACAGGAAGGGGGCCTTTAAAGGTCATCCAGTCCAACCCCTGCAGCAAGCAGGCTCAACTTCAGTTGGGTCAGGTTGCTCAAGCAATCTTTGCTTGTGTTTTATGCTAGCATTTCTACACAAAAAAGCAGTGAAGATGCTGGATTTGGGGAAGGCTTTTAGTATTTTTCATGTCTCTGGAACTTGGTTAGAAATTGTCACATTCCTACTCTATGCAATTAGGTTTAACCAAGAGATTATTCAGAAAGGTTATTTGATCTTTGATATTCTGGCTGGTGTAAGGTGTTACACCAGTTCCATCATTTATATACAGGGAGAGACAACTTAAAGAGTCTTAGCTACACCCATGAGATGCCATGAGGATCAATCCTACTCCTACAAATCCTTTTTGGGTGTCAACTTCTGTTGACTCATTTGAAAAAAAAGTTCATTTTCATTCTTACAGAAAATCAGGTCATCTATCCCTTGATCTTTCCTTCTTCCCAAGCTTTTGTTTAAAATGTTATCTGGGTTTTGAAGTGTAGAGAGAATGCAAGAGATGCCTTGATGTTGTGTTTTTTGTTTGGTTTTGTTTGTTTTTTTTTTTTTTTAAATATAGAATCTGTAACTACAGTCCTGTAACTTATTTTTACAGTTAGGTTTCATATAAATTGATTTTGGTTTATAAGTCCTTTCTAGCTAGGAGTTTTAAGTCTATGTGCTTGCCTGACCTCTTATGCTAAGTATATAAATAATAGCAGTTGTCATTTGCTTTATAATAAGGTTTTCAGGCTATCCCTTCTGTTGAGCTGGTGGTATTCTCAATCTGAATATTTACTGCACCTCACAAAGGCTTCACTAATGGGTGCAAGCACGTGTCTTGGTTCAAAGTCATCCAGTACCAGAAAGGGAGCTGTCAGACAGAAAAAGCTGGTTGAATTTAAAGCCTGGGATGTATTCAAGAATCTCCTGCATATTGAAGATAGAATTCTACCTACAGAACAATGGGAGAGACCCCAGCTCTGCAGAAACTACCTCTGGTGCTTTCAGTGAATCTGGGATTTCACATCATGTCTTATTCTTCCTTGAGGATAAACGGACTCACCTGGTCTTAAAATCAACAAATCTCTTCTTATTCTTCAAATTAATGGGAGGAGGAGAGCACATATTTTACTGTCTGAGGGCAGGGAAAGCAGAAATGGTACGAAAATCCTAGCTGTAACTCTTTTAAAAATCCATGCCTTTTTAAAATATAAATAGCAGCTAACATAACTTTTTATGTTCTAGAAAGAAGAACCAGAAAGAGGGCATGGAAATTGGGTACTTGGAGAAGAGTCTTTAAAACAAAAATATCTTTCTGTATTCTCCTCTTGCAAATAGCCTGCTAGCACTCACACAGGATTTATAGGACCTTGGGTCAAAACAGATGAGAGAGAAACTGTTTGCAGTGTGAATAAATGTAAAAGATACCTCTGTGGCATCTGTCAGCTTGCAATTTTGTGACAGACCACAGAACCATTTTGGTTCAGGAATCCACATTATGGTACAGAAACTGCTTTCCAATCTAAATATCTATCTATCTATCTATCTATCTATCTATCTATCTATCTATCTATCTATCTATCTATCTATCTATCCATGCATCCATCTATCTATTTATCTATCTATCCATTCATTCAGCCATCTATCCAACCATCTATCCAACCATCTATCCAACCATCTATCCAACTATCTATCTATCTATCTATCTATCTATCTATCTATCTATCTATCTATCTATCTATCTATCTATCTATCTATCCATCCATCCGTCTATCTATCTATCTAGCTATCCATCCATCCATCCGTCTGTCTGTCTATCTATCTATCTATCTATCTATCTATCTATCTATCTATCTATCTATCTATCTATCTATCTACCTATCTATCTACCTATCTATCTATCCATTCATCCATCTATCTGTCTATTCATTTATCTATCTATCTATCTATCTATCTATCTATCTATCTATCTATCTATCTATCTATCTATCTATCTATCCATCCATCCATCCATCTATCCATTCATCCATCCATCTATCCATTCATTCATCCATCCATCTATCCATCTGTCTGTCTATCTATCTATCTATCTATCTATCTATCTATCTCTATCCATCTATCCGTCCATCTATCCATCTATGTATGTATCTATGTATCTCTCTCTCTCTCCATTTTCTGCTAAGAATCAGAAATTCCTCTTTGGGCCCAGTACCCTTTCATGCTGTGTGATGTTGCTAACGATGTGCTATGCAAAATTGATGAGATACTGGCTACTTGCAAAAAAAAAAAAAACCAAAAAAAAAAACCCCAAACCAACACTGAGCCTGAAGTGCTCTTCTCTACCCCTACCTTGGGCAGGAGCAGTCCTTGTAACATGTGTCATGTAGTACCAATGATACAGCCAACTGACACCAATTAAAAAGTCACAAATGGTTGCTTTTCTCCAGTGTTGAAAGAGCTCAAAGGATGTAGATGTGTACATTAAGGATCAGATGCTCGGTTGCATATCCTACAAACTATGTTTTAAAGGAATCAGCATACAGATGGCTGTGACAATAACTACCAGAGAAAAGTGAAGGGTGAACTGTCACACAATCTGACAGGCTGGTGTATATTAAGGGTCTTCGTTTCCTATTGCCGTTTCATATAATCACAGAATTGTTGCAGTTGGAAAAGATCTTTAAGATCATGGAGTCCAACCATTCCTATGAGGACAGGCTGAGGGAGCTGGACTTGTTCAGCCTGAAGAGAAGGCTCCAGGGAGACATAATAGCAGCCTTCCACTACCCGAAGGTGGAAGAGAAGGCTGAGAGGGGATCTGATCTGTGTCTATCCATATCTGAGGGGTGGGTGTCAAGTGGAGGGGGCCAAGCTCTTGTCAGTGGTGTCTAGTAATAAGACAAGGAACAATGGATACAAACTTGAACATAGAAGATTTAAGTTCAACATGAGGAGAAACTTCTTTATAGTGAGGGTGCCAGAGCCCTGGAGCAGGCTGCCCAGAGAGGTTGTGGAGTCTCCTTCTCTGGACACATTCCAAACCCACCTGGATGCATTCCTGTGCAGACTCCCCTGGGTGATTCTGCTGTGGCAGGAGGGTTGGACTGGATGATCTCTGGAGTTCCCTTCCAATTTCTAATGTTCTGTGATTCTGTGATGCCTTCCAACTTAAACCATTCTGTGAAAAGTAGAGAACCCTGAATTAGGGATCATTAATCAGTTCTCTGGAGAAGAAAACAGGAATGAAATATAGCTCTGGGCTGTTCCAGAAATACAGGCAAAAAGGGGGGAAATGGCAGGAAACCACTGTGTATGATAAAGGGTAAATGATAACAAAAGAACAGAACAAAAGGAATAGACAGAGACTAGAAGGCATCTTCCAGGGATGAAGCAATTTTTTTGAAGGTGGGTGGAATTCCACTGGGATAGTTAAGGACAGAAGTCTTGTCTGCATTTGGGGAAGCAGACATGGATGTGTCTATGGAGAGAGCTGTCCCTAAAGTGAAGAGAAAAACTCTTCCCCACAGTTAGGACACTGAGAAATTCTCAGGATGTATGTTGGAGACCTGATGTAACTAAGAGCTAAAAGACCTCTGTATTCCTAGGTGTGTTCAGTTGATGTGATTCTTAATCAAGTATACCCTCGAAGTACTTTGGGAGCAAATAAGTAATTAATTAACACAGAGTTAATTAAAAAGTTAATTTGATGAAAATTAAAGGGAAGATACAGAAAAGTAGGACAGTAGGTACATTTTGTGATTTCAGAAAGACTTACTTTGATGTGGGAATTGAGCAGGAAAGTAATTTAGGTTGAAAACTTTGACTACGATTAAGGTGATCTATGATTCTATGGTTCTGAGCTCAAGAACTTGAGGCCTGAAGCTAACTCAAGTCAAAAGTATAACAGTAATCTGTGTGACCAAGACAAGAGGCCTTCCAAAAAGCAGACTGAGAAATTCATAGTCACCTCAAAACCTGTATAATTAGAGCATGTAAATAGTGGGGGAAAGCATGGTAACAAAGAAGACAAGGTTTCAAAGTCAAGCTGAACTGGAGTTTGCCAGGAGATGTGAAGTGTCTGCAGTGTTTTAAAAGCAGACTGCTTTTCACCATACTGCTACAATTAGAAGGCTGTTCATGGTTTTCTGTGATCAACCATTTCAGGTCTTTCTTTTCCCCCCTCCAAATCCAAGGCACTCAGGACCAATTTCACACTACTATTACTTGGACCAATATTACCTTGTGGTTTAACTCTCTCTCCCACCTTTCTGGTTTTCTCAGGAAAAGCAGATCACCTCTGCTGTTTTTTCCTTTTTGCTTTTGCTTCCTCTAAGATACTTTAAGTTTCATTTAATCCCTGAATGATGGCAAGAGGAACTGTAGCCATTACCAAGCTGTACTGTTATGAGTAGTTCCCTCTTACCAGCTCTGACTCCTTTTCATGGCTCCAAAACAGTGATGATCCCATGGTCATCAACTAATACTCCTCCCATCAACTCTGCTGCAGTTGATTTTCCCAAATAGGTATGTATCAATAAACCACTAATAATACTGGGATGAAAGAAGAGCTACTTCAGGTGAAACATTTTATTGATTATTCCCAGCTGAGGAACTGGAAATAAGTTGTCAGTTACTATATTGTTCTGGAAACTGTAAGGACCTTCATATCTCACTGCTTTATCAAGGAGTAAGACTCTGGTGGCTTCCTAACAGCCTTGCAGTAGAACTTACCCTAAGTGCTTTTCAGCTAGAGCTCAGTAACTCTGTAAAAGGGATCAGATGGTCTGCTGTCTATGAGTTTGAAGGCAAGACTCAAAATGTCTTTTCCAGTCCTATGTTTGTAGCTGACCCTTGTTTTCCTCCATGATTAGATTTCCATAAATAAAAAGCAGTTTCCATCTTGCAGCTCCTTCTCCTTCAGTCTTTGGATTACTTTACAAAACACAAAATACAAATACAAGACAGCTCTCTTCTGGGCTTTCTTCTGCTTGCTTTCTTTTTGTGTGTGTGTGGGGTTTTTTTTGTTTGTTTGTTTGGGACTTTTGTTGTTATTTGCCTTGTTTTTTCTATCAGAGAAAAGCCAGTCATAGGTTTATAGATTCATAGAATGGTTTGATTGGAAGACACCTTAAAGATCATCTAGTTCCACCCCCTGCCATGGGCAGGAATGCCTTCTATTAGCCCAGGTTGCTCAAGATCTCATCTAGCTTGGTCTTGAACACACCAAAGGAAGGGGGCATCCACAGCCTCCCTGGGCAACCTGTTCCAGTGCCTCCCTGCCCTCACTGTCAAGAATTTCTTCCTAATCTCCAGTTGCAATCTCCCCTCCTCAAGCATCAATCCATTCTCTCTCATCCTATCACTACAAGCTCTTGTAGTGATACCCTGCTGTTGATTCCTTGTCTCTATTCATCTGCTTGGATGCATGGTTCAGTTCTAAACTACAGTTTTGAGAAGACAATGGCATTTCCAGATTTGAATCCTGATGAGAAGCAAAATGCACAGGGAGAAGGAGCAAAATGCACAGGGAGAAGGAATAAAATGCCGGGGAAATGAAGACTTATGGCAATGTAATGACCCACGAAGAAAGCAGTCCCACTGTATATTTCTCTACCATAATTTTGAAATCATAGCACAGACAGATGTTTTGTTACTTCAAGGATTGTCTCTCATGCAGTTCTCCTGCATTTCTGTGTAATAATAGGAAGCTCAATCTGCTGATTAAGCCCCAGCTCTTGAAAGTCTGTAGTTCAGGTCTGTTGTAGGAAAGAATAAAGAGGGCAGCATGCCAATTAAATCTCCCAGAAGACTAGACAACCACAGGTTTGCTTGATCAGAGCTTTGTTTCTTGTTTGGCAGGGTAATAAATAGCATGGAGAGATGTAATTTTCCTGTTCAAGTTCAAGTGCTAGAGTTTCACTTGGAAAGCCAATATTGGCTATTTCGTGTACTTCGGGAGGAAGAGCTGGGTCTCTGTAGCTTGGAGCAGAAGAGCCTGAGGGGTGATCTCATTGATGTTTATAAATATGTAGAGGGTGAGTGCCCAGAGGATGGTGCCAGGCTCTTCTGGGTGATGCCCAACGACAGCACAAGGGGCAGTGGTGGAAGCTGAGGCACAGGAAGTTCCATGGAAACAAGAGGAAAAAATTTTTCCCTGTGAGGGTGAAAAAACAGTGGAACAGGCTGCCCAGGGGGGTTGTGGAGTCTCCTTCTCTGGAGATATTCCAAACCCACTTGGATGTGTTCCTGTGTGATCTGCTCTAGATGACCCTCCTCTGGCAGGGGGGTTGGACTGGATGGTCTTTGGAGGTCCCTTCCAGCCCCTAACGTTCTCTGATTCTGTGAAGAGAAAGAGCAAGAAAGACCCTTGTTGGAAGTGCCTCAACAGCTGACCTTTACTTTCCAACAAAAATGAAGGGAAAAGGAGAACTCAAACCAGGACATATGATCTTTTCCTCAACTTCTTTTTTTCTTCAGCACCTGAAATTAGATGCCATGCCTTATCTTTATCCATGCAGACATGGCTGCTGTTGTTGGTTTGTAACAAAAGAGCAGAAGACAAACGTCTTGCCTGATGCAAAATATTTAGGGGAGGAAACAGCTGCTGACTGAATGCTTTGAGCAATTCCAAATTGTCCTCATAGGTCCTAATAAAAAAAATAAAAATATTATAAAGTCATTTTTTCTGAAGCTGTTGCTCTACACACTGCACCAGCAATTAAAAATAACCCCAAGCCCTATAGAAGTATTTGCAATATGTGTTTATTACCACCTTTATTATTTTTCATTCACCTTCTTTTTCCTTCTTGAGTATACATTAATATATCTACCAACATGTTCTTGCTCTTTCAAGAAGATTTCTGCTGAGCAGGCTGTTATTTCCCAAGATTAATCCTGGATACAGGAAATGCTACCACTCTGATCGTTTCTCTTGGGTGCAGATGTCACCCTTCCCTTAAGTTAATAATTTCATAAGGGGTGATATGGCTGATTTGCTCATAAAAATAAAGACACTCTGCTCCTCTCTGTTATTTATCGTTTGCTTTCACAAAGAGAGCACATTTTGATGTACAAATCCCTCCTCAAACAAACCTGATTCCTTGCTAATCCACGGCGTGTTTTGATCTTTGCTAGGTAATGAAGTCTTCATTTTAACGCATTAGGGGAAAGAAAAGGAAAAAAAAAGGGAAATTCTCATGTATAATACAAACAACATTGTCTCTAAAACTGTGATACATCATCATACATGCAAAACCAAAGCCTTTAGGTAAGACAGCCTGGCAAGTTAGATGAACCACTTCAATTTTCCATCAATCAAATTATGGTTTATTGTTCGGCTGAACTACCTCGGGCAACACAAATCTAAAAACTGTCATTTTGGAAACATTACATTTTTTTTCCCTGTCACATTATAACCCAAGCTGTGGCCATAAAAAAAAGAATGTCATACCATTACTGACTGTAATATTCCTTAATTTAAGAACAGCTAATTCATCTGCAGTGTATACAGGGTCCCTAGTACTGAGAGCTGATAGCAGTGTCGGTTACAGTAATCTTATCAAACTCCATTAGTGCGTTTATTATTTTCTGAAGAATGGAGATTTTGGAAGATTCAATTAAGAATCGAACGGTTATTTATAACAGCATTTTAATGCCTGCATTAGAAATAAGGTTTACATTTCAGGATCGTTCTCGGGTTTCAATCATTTGGTTTCTGTGAACGCTAAATTGTAGGGAATTGAATTATAAATTAGGCTTCTGTGGCCAACACTTGATGAAGGATTCTGCTGTCCTTTGGCTGTTTCTTTGCAGCAGCGAGTGTCAGCGCTGAGGGGGTCTCGTGATCCCCAGCACAGGCCTGGCTGTGTTCTGTCACCCCAAATGCACCCATGTCCCCTTTGACGTTTGGGCAGGACAAATTCCTCACCCACGGAAGACCAGCAATCTCACACTTGCACGTTTCACGTGTTCCATTTGCCACTTAGCCTCAATTTCTAAATTATAGCTTTAGGGTCTTCCTTTATTTATCTGCATTAAGCTGAAGCGCATAAACCAGTTAATGGAAGGGTAAAGGATGAGGAGTGCAAACAGAAGAAGGTATGTTTCTTCCCTGGTTAAAATACAGAGAGTTGAGGGTATGGGAAACAAACAAAGAAAAAAGGTCTTACTAATTATGTAAGTATATAGCTACTAATATAGCAATCTATATCTATATCCATATCTATGTCTACATTGATATCATCTGTATCTCCATCTGTATCTGTATCTGTATCATCTCTATCTCTATCTCTGTCACTATCACTATCATCTCTATCTCTATCATATCTCTATCTCTCTATCTCTATCTCTATCTCTGCCTCTATCATTTCTATCTATCTCTATCTCTATCTCTATCTCTATCTCTATCTCTATCTCTATCTCTATCTCTATCTCTATCTCTATCTCTATCTCTATCTCTATCTCTATCTCTATCTCTATCTCTATCTCTATCTCTATCTCTATCTCTATCTCTATCTCTATCTCTATCTCTATCTCTATCTCTATCTCTATCTCTATCTCTATCTCTATCTCTATCTCTATCTCTATCTCTATCTCTATCTCTATCTCTATCTCTATCTCTATCTCTATCTCTATCTCTATCTCTATCTCTATCTCTATCTCTATCTCTATCTCTATCTCTATCTCTATCTCTATCTCTATCTCTATCTCTATCTCTATCTCTATCTCTATCTCTATCTCTATCTCTATCTCTATCTCTATCTCTATCTCTATCTCTATCTCTATCTCTATCTCTATCTCTATCTCTATCTCTATCTCTATCTCTATCTCTATCTCTATCTCTATCTCTATCTCTATCTCTATCTCTATCTCTATCTCTATCTCTATCTCTATCTNAACTGGATGATCCTTGTGGTCCCTTCCAACCCTGACTGATTCTATGATTCTATGATCTCTATCTCTATATCTCTATCTCTATCTATCTCTATCTCTAGCTCTAGCTCTAGCTCTCTCCTCATCACTTAAAAATCCCCTCATGCTACCCAGGAAATCATGAACTTAGTTAGCTGATACAACTCTTTAAATAATACCTGATGGAACTCAAAGCTAACTGCAATGTAAGACCATGGACTTCAGTGCCAAGATATATATCATGAGGACACCTGTCCCCCTTTAATTGACTACCTGCTAAAAGAAAAACCTGCTAACAGAACAGATTTACTGTGCAGTGAGGCAGTGAATTTAAGAGAGCTCTGCTGAATAAAAAAACCCCAACAGTTCCATTGGTTGAGCTGGACCATGTTCTCAAACAAGTTCAGACACATTAACTGAGCATTTATGCATCATTTGTTTTTGAGAAATCAGGAATTTTCAGGGCAACAATTACTTGTGCACCACAGTCAGAAAATTCCTGTTGTTGATACTGACACAATCTATGCTAGGCAAAGAAATCCCAGCCAGGATTATTAGGCATGCTTTGAGTGTACATGCTAGGAGGTGAGGGTAATCAAGACTAGGAAGTGCCAAGAGCATAATTATGGGATTTACGTTTCCCTTTTTTTTTTTTAATTTTTAAAAGAACTGGGTTATTCTCTGTGAGATACAAATTGACCTAAGGAATGCATTTCTGCTCTTGTGGTACTTAAAATCGCTGATCAGAATTTTGGATTCAGTTGCTTTGCTGTCATCCTGGTAACCTACTAAAGGTATGAGTAAGACCATATCAGGTAAGGCAAGAATCAAATCTTTCCAGTCAGTTTTTCAAAGGGTCACATTAAGGCTTGGGAATTCATAGAATCAGGGAATGGCTCAGGTTGGAAGGGACTTTGGAGGTCATCTACTCCAATCCCCCCACCACAGGCAGGGATGTCTCTCAAGTAGACTTGACTGACCAAGGACTCATCCAATTTGGCCTTGAACACCCCCAGGGAGGAAGCATCCACAGACTTCCTGGGCAGCCTATTCCAGAGTCTCACCACCCTCATACTGAAGAACTTCTTCCTCAGCTCCAGTCTAACCCTGCTCTTCCTAAGCTTCAAATCATTCCCCCTTGACCTGTCTCTAGACACCCTCAGGAAAAGTCCCTCTGCAGCCTTCCTGAAGGATGCCTTCACGTATTGGAAGTCAGCTCTAAGGTCCCCCTGGAGTCTTCTCCAGGCTGAACATCCCCAGCTCTCACAGCCTGTCATCACAGCAGAGGTCTTTGTGTCCAGCAGCTCTGTGTCCTTCTTATGCTCTGGAAACCAGAACTGGAGGCAGGATTGGAGGTGAGGTCTCAGCAGAGCAGAGCCAAGGGGCAGAATCTCTTCTCTTGCCTGCTGCCCACACTCCTCTGGCTGCAGCCCAGCACACAGCTGCCTGCTGGGCTGCATGAGGGCACTGCTGGCTCCTAGGGAGTTTCTCAGCACCCAGCACCCCAAAGCTGGCTACTCTCAACCCACTCTGCACCCAGCCTGAATTTGTGCCTGGGAGTTTCCACCAGAGTTTTTGAGGAAACAGAAACACAGCCCTAAATTTTCAGAGCCTATTTTGAGGAAACAGAAATACAGCCCTGAATATTCAGAGCAATATTTCAGAGCAGGTGGTTTTAGCCACCTCATTCCTTACTTCACTGAAAAGTGTGGTACTGGTGAGTGTCTTGAGTGGCAGTTAGAAAAGACATCAGGCACCATTTGCTAATTAGCAATCTTACACCTTCCAGTGTGGTATGCTTGTTCTGTGGCACCTCTTCTTCTGTTTTATATTAGTTTGTTTCTCTCCTCCAGAAGGGAATTGTTTTTCTTTCAGCTGAAAGTGGTCCCCTAGGCGCTTTCCTGAGTCAGATGTGAGTTTTTCCAGATCAAAAGGAAGGCTGAGAATAGGATGATCTTTGTTCACAGGGTACATAAGACAGAAGTAGGAAAAGGGTGTCAGAAAACTACTTAGAATGCAGTAATAAGACTGATCCCTCTAAGACGCAGAACTGTGGGTTAAAGTTGCTTCCTCTCAAGTGCAAACATGGTTTTTGTGACTCATTTCTCTGACTCATGAATATAGGTAGATTTTTTCACTGTGCCTATAAAAATTCCTGTTTTATCCTGTTTTGCCAGAAACTGGACTTCCCTCCTGTGATACTAGCTGCTGGCAGTGGAAGCTCCCAAACCTTTGGCGTATTCAATCCTTGCAATAAAATCCAAAGTGCATCCTACACAGGGTATAATTAACTTTAAGTCTATGTTACAATTATGCTCAGGGTGTGACTTAGACAAAATAAAGCCCTTCTGAGTGAAGACTGATGTGCAATTCTAAATGCACCCTTTATATTTCGGTCGAGCTACTATAAATATTTAGGAATACTATAGGTAAGACCAAACCAAACCATTTTAGGTCCCTTAAATTCTGGATCTCAGTTTTACAATATGAGATGGAATCTTTTTTTTTTTTTTAATTAGTATTAGTTAACTTAATTTTATATTATGAGGTCATTTAAATTCTTGCATTCTTGCATTTTCAAATATGTGTAAAAACTACCGACTCACAGCCACATTATTCCTAGATGTATTCATGATTATTTTTAATCTTAGTAAATGTGCACAGGTGGTGACAAACTCCCCATGAACCAACAATGGTCTCTGGCAGCCAACTGTGTGCTGGGCTGCATGCAAAGCAGGGAGAGCAGCAGCACAGGGAGGGGATTCTGCCTCTCTGCTCTGCTCTGCTGAGACCCCACCTGCAGCACTGCCTCCAGTTCTTGGGCCTCTAACATAAGAGGGACATGGTGCTGCTGTAGTGGGTTCAGAGGAGGCCACAAAGATGATCAGAGGGATGGAGAACTTCTCCCGTGGGGACAGGCTGGGACAGTTGGGGCTGTTCAGCCTGGAGAAAAGAAGGCTTCAGGGGAGCTTTAGAGCAGCCTTCCAGTACCTGAAAAGGGGCTACAAAAAAAATCTGGGGAGGGACTTTTTATAAGGGTTTGGAGTGATAGGATAAGAGGGAATGGATTGAAGCTTAAGGAGGGGAGATTGAGACTGGAGAGTAGAAATAAATTCTTTGCAGTGAGGGTGATGAGACACTGGGACAGGTTGCCCAGGGAGGCTGTACTTCCTTCAAACTAGAAGGGAGCACATCCGTTTCAAGGTATCACAGGGGAGTCTTCTCAAAGGATCTGATGTAGGTATGTGTAGAACCTGCTCCATTTCTAACCAGCAGAGAGCTTCTGTGTTAATCTGATCACTTTCAGAGATTCATAGAACGGTTTAGGTTGGAAGGGACCTTAAAGATCATCCATTTCCAAAGCCCTTGCCATGGGGAGGGACACCTCCCACCAGCCCAGGTTGCTCGAGGCCTCATCCAACCTGGCCTTGAACACCTCCAGGATGTGCCCAGGGAGGTAGTGGAGTCACCATCTTTGGTGTCATTCAAACCCCAGCTGGATGCTGTCCTGTGCAATCTGCTCTAGGTGAACCTGCTCTGACAGGGGAGTTGGACTGGCTGATGGCCAGGGGTCCCTTCCAATCCTTACCATTCTGTGACCCAAGCTCTTCAGGTTGAAGTGCTATCCCAGCTCTGAGACCTTCACCATTAGCCTCACTTTTGACTATTTCACACTCAGAAGCCTGATCTGATAGATAAACCTAGGTCTACAGTCTGTCTAGGTTTGGCATGGGCAGCACCAGGGCTCAGACATGGGCAGTGATTCAGTCACCTAGACTATAATATACTCAACTCAGAGCTCTCTCCAGGGTGAAATGCTTTCTTCTAAAACAATGTGTCTAAACAAAAGATGCCTCAACATGGGACTTTGGCATCACCAGCAGACATACTACACTTAGATCCACATCTCAGCTGCTGTCCTTTGCAGACTGCCTTCTAGAACACAGGGAATTTCTGCTTGGCATTCCCTCATTAAGTACCTTCTATCACGAACAGAACAAGTAGTAGGAAACATGAATGCACCTACTGAAATGGACCCAAAATACAACTCAGGCTTCTTCACAGTAAAAATATTTTTGAATAATTACAGCACAGAAAAGAAAGTGAGCTAAAATTAAAAGGTGGGGGCATCCTTAGTAAGGACTCATGGGCAGGTTTCAGTTTTGATCCCATTATAATGGCATGATCTCATTACAGACTCTCCCATCAATTTATAAATACTGGGGGGAGGGGGGGGGAATCAATAGATAGCAATTTATTCAATTTTTCATTAGACAATGGGTTGGTGTAGGAGTATGGCTGAATCCCAGGAGTTCAAACAACTTGTCCTGCTCTGAGATCCTGTTTCACCTTTGTCATATTTTAAAATGATTTCAAAGGAGATCAGGTGTGGAATCATAGAGTCAGAGAATGGCTCAGGTTGGAAGGGACTTTGGAGATCATCTGCTCCAATACCCTTCCATGGGGGGCATCTCTCTTGGACTTAGACTTGGATGCCCAAGGCCTCATCCAACCTGGCCTTGAACATCTCCAGGGAGGATGCACCCACAGCCTCCCTGGGCAGCCTATTCTGGACTCTCACCATCCTTATACTGAAGAACTTCTTCCTAAGCTCCAGTCTAACCCTGCTCTTCCTCAGCTTCAAACCATTCCCCCTCATCCTGTCTCTAGACACCTCCATGAAAAGTCCCTCTGCAGACTTCCCATAGGATCCTTTCACATATTGGAAGGCAGCTCTAAGGTTTCCCCCCCAGAGCCTTCTCTTCTCCAGGCTGAACACTTCCAGCTCCCTCAGCTTGTCCTCACAGCAGAGGTGCTCCAGGCAGTGAGTAAGGTTTTTACCAAGGTAGTTGTTTCTGACTACCCAAATCTTATTCATTCTCTACAGGTGTATACCAAACAGAAATGAATTAGTTAATTCAGCCAGCAGCATTAAACACAAAAGAGAGAGAGAGAGAAAAAAAAAAAAGACAATATTATTCTGTTTCACTGGCTGGATCATTAGATGGTCTTCAAAAATGTTGCAAACCTGAGTCCCAATTTATCTTTTAGAGAATCCAAGCCTGAAAACACTGCAGACACAAGTTGATCAAAGTGATGCTCTCTGTTAGGTTGGGGAGCAGGGAAAAGGAAAGAGAAGAGAAGTATCTTTCCACCAGTGCATTTACAATACTAGGAAGTGCTTTGATGCTGCATCTTTCCTCAGTAAAAATGTGCTCTTCAGTGGAGGATGGAGCTGCAGCTCCATATCTCTGTGCTTCTGAGCCTGTTAATCCTGCACAAACGATGAGCGTGGACTAGCACCAACGATGAAATCTTACAACTCCTGCCTTTGTTAAGGTGTGGAATCCTATTTTTAACCTGTGACATGAAAGGGAAATTGCTGTGGCATACCAAAGGATATAAAAACTAGAAGGCAGAAAATGAGTGGGAGACTTTGAAAAGATATTGTATTGTGGGGAAAATGACCCAAATGTTCCAGTTTTTATGAGGGTGCTTGCTCCCCTTCTGACCTTTTTCTTCCCAGATTTGTATTTGGAACTAGAAGGATCTATTTCCCCTTTTGGAAATCTCTTTCAGAAGGTCTGTGGACAACATGTGCTGGATCAAAAATTTTAGAACTGTAAAGTCTTTCAAAGCTTTTTTTTTTTTGATATTGCAGTTCTTTTCTTACAACTCATTTTGAGGATGGTTGGGTGAACTGTTCAGAAAAAAAAAAAAAGAAAAAGAAAAAAAAAGGGGTGAACCTGCCCAAAGTTCATTGGTTAAAAAATCTGAACTAAACTGCAGCATGTATTTGTAATGGTATTTCTCTTTTACTGTTTCAGAAGCTCAGAAGCATGACTGATTTTTGGTGTGTTTGGTCTGTCTTTGTATGGCTTCTTGCCTTGCACGTAAAGACAATGTTTGGTTATGAGGTAATGAACCTGAAGCTGACACACATTTGTTGCATCCTGCTCACCAGGCAGAATGTGACCATCCCGAAGCCACCAGAACTCTTTCTGGATATGGAATGGATTTTGTTTTCATACAATTATAGAATAACAGAATGTCTTAGGTTGAAAGGGACCTTGGATATCACCTTCAATCCCCCTGCCATGGGCATGAATGTCTCTCAACTAGGCTTGACTGACCGAGGACTCATCCAACCTGGCCTTGAACACCCCCAGGGAGGAGGCATCCACAACCACTTTGGGCAATCCATTCCGTAGTCTCACCATAGAATCATAGAATCAAGAAGGTTGGAAGAGACCTCAAAGATCATTGAGTACCATCCTCATACTGAAGAACGTCTCCCTCATATCTAAACCTATCCTCCCTCAGCTTCAAACTATTCCCCCTTGTCCTGTCTCTAGACACCCTCATGAAGAGTCCCTCTGCATCTTTCCAGGAGGATCCCTTCACATGTTGGAAGGCAGCTCGAAGGTCCCCCTGGAGTCTTCTCCAGGCTGAACACCCCCAGCTCCCTCAGCCTGTCCTCATTGCAGAGGTGCTCCAGCCCTTGGATCATCTTTGTGGCCTCCTCTGGCCTCACTCCAAGATCTCTGTGTCCTTTTTATAATGTTCTTATCTTATTCATAATTTTGTACCGTGTTGTTCATATATTGAGAGATATATATCCAGCAAGTGGAGAGCCAAACCCATGAACTACCTTAACACCTATTAGCTGTGCTTTGAAACTCATGAAACTGTGATGTATATCATAGAATCAGAAAACATTAGAGGCTAGAAGGGACCTCCAGAGATCATCCAGTCCAACACCCCTGCCAATGCAGCATCACCCAGGGTAGTCCACAGAGGAAGGTGGGTCTTGAAAGCCTCCAGAGAAGGAGACTCCACAACCTCCCTGTGCAGCCTGCTCCAGGGCTCTGTCACCCTCACTGTGAAGAAGTTTCTCCTCATGTTCATGAAACCTTCCATGTTCAAGTTTGTTTCCATTGTTCCTTGTCTTATTACTGCACACCACTGACAAGAGCTTGGCCCCCTCCACTTGACACCCACTCCTCAGACATTGATAGATGTTGATCAGATCTCCTCTCAGCCTTCTCTTCTCCAGATTAAACAGCCCCTGGCTCTCAGTCTCTATTCATATCAGAGATATTCAAGTCCCTTAGTCATCATCAGAACATTTACAGCTATCACAGATTGCTCACTTGTAAGCTTTTGTCCCTCTCTGTCTCTCAATGTATTTGTATACCCATGTGTCAGACACATATTAACTGAAGAGAACAGGGTCACACTCCATACCAATGAGATCAATGTTAATCTGCACAGCCACTGAGGCAAGCAACAGAATCCAACAGCTGAGACAGAACAGTAAGGATGCAGGTAGCCAAATAAAGAAATGAGTGTTGTAAGAGTCATATTAGGAAAAATGCCTTTCCTGAAAGAGTGGAACAGGCTGCCCAGGGGGGTGATGGAGTCACCATTGCTGGAGGTGTTCAAGAAACATGTGTCCATGGCACTCAGGGTCATGGCTTAACAGCCATGGTGGTGTTGGGTTGATGGTTGGACTCAATGATCTTGCCAACCAAATCAATTCTATGACTCTGTGATTTTATGATCAATTGCTCTTCATGTTCTCTGGTGGTAAGGAAAGATGTATTTGCATCAGAAAATATTAAATTCAAGCATGCAGGAAAAAATCATACTAAAAATACAGTATTGCAAGAGGTTGCTCAGTGAGGTTGAGGAAGGCCCTGCAATGGCTACTGTCAGACAAATGTCTGTCAGTTACTCTTTGTGTGCAACTGATCCCTTACAAAGCAGGAGGGTAGATCAGATGACCTCCTAAAGTCCTTTCCAGCAAAACATCTCTACAAAGTTCTGACTGAAAAGAGCCCAACACAAATATTTATCCCTTCCCCTCTCCCCCCACCCCTTCCTCACATAGTTGGTTACTTTATGATTCTGTGAAAGAGTAGTGAGCTGGAAGGAGCTGACAACAAATGTTTTAATTTGGCAGTTTAGGGGAAAGGCATAAAAAAACCAAACAACAAAGCCAACCTATGAGCTCGTTTTGATGTCTGTTACTGGCAGAAAATACAAACAAAAAGCTGCCAAAATCTCTCTGAGACAAAGTCAGCCAAGTAATAGGAGACATATGACTGGGTCTGCAGCCAGCATCTGAACTCTTTATTTGTGCATTTCACCCTGAAAAATCTATTTTCCTATCCATACACATGCACAGGCAGACTTGCACATATCTTTTCTTTGAGCAGCCAAACTGAAGCAAAATTTGACTTGAGTTTTGTTGTGCTGCTCGAAAAAAATGGCAAAAAATTGTGGACAACATTAGTTAGAGAAAGCCAGGATAAGGATAAGGCCCATATCTGTTTATTAGGTGTGTTAAACTCCTCCCAGAATTAGCTGTAAGCATCTGTACTCATGTAGAATCATCTGATAGCTGTTACTGTGGGATGGCATCATGCTCTCCTCTGAAGTCAAGACCTGAACCAAGCCCTCACAGAAAAGCTGACAAAAAGCAGCCCCTGTTTTGTCTTTCTGGTGGAAACAGTCAGTAGACAAAGGCTTGGCAGCTTCACACACAAGGTGATTTCAACCACCTTGTTTCCAGCTCTTCTGTAGTGGTGGCAGCCTGCACTCTCCAAAAGGGGAGGGCTGGGATTCCTCCTTGCCTCACCTGCAGGAGGAAGAATAAAAGCTTCAATCCACCCAGGAGGAATAGCACCATAGGTGCTGCTTGGGAGTCTCTGCAACAGACAGGTGGACTTCCAGTTCACTTGTGTGAAGCCAAGGGGGTTGGGACACCCGTGAGATAAGACTTGAGGGTGAAAGTGGTGTCACATTTGGTGATACCTAGAGGTGTTGAACCCCCAAACTTAAAACCAATGCACGAAAAAAATACGAAAAGAAATCCAAACCACAGACATTTTAGTTCTCTCTTCCAGGTAAATCAATTCAACGTTGCCTAGAGAAGAGGTGCTGAAAAGTTACAGCTCTTTCAGGGCTGTGTAACTGAGAGCTGGTGGCATTTGTGGATGGTATTTACAGGTATTTACAGTAGCTTTTTTCCCTAAGGCTCTAAGGTGTCAGGAAGTCATCCAAGTTACTCAAAATATTAAAATAATACCTTTACCACTTGCACTTTTCTTACCATCACCATAAGCAAATGCAGGGGTAACTCATCTTTCTCCTGAGAATCCCAGAACTATTTCCAACATGCTTATTTTACCTGTAAAGTTCAATCACTTTTATTGCTTCCTCAGCTTCCCCTTTTAACATCCTTTTGCCTGACTTGTTTGCAAAATTGTGACTTTATGAGCATACATTTAATTTGCCTTTGAATATCTTCCAGTTTTGTTTAATACTTCTACCTTTTTTTGTCCTTTTATTTTTTTATACAGTCATTTGTGCCAACAGTGGCTTTAAACTTTGAAAGTGGCTCCTTCTGAGTTCCAAGTATAACATCATTGGGTGTCTTAAAGTATTTGCTCTAAAAAATGCAACTAAAGAAGAAGCAGCCTTCCTATTTGGACTATTGATCATTTTTAGGTCATCAATTAATTGCCCTTTCCTCTACAAGAGAGAGTACAATGGATGTAAACCACAGCAGTATCCAGTACGTTAGAGGTATACTGGATGTGAAGTGACACACTTCACTTAGACTTTGGACAACTGTACACAAGCAGCTCTAAGATCTCCTCAGAATCACAGAANTGACACCCACCCCTCAGCTATTGATAGACATTGATCAGATCCCTCTCAGCCTTCCATTCTCCAGACTGTACAGCCCCAGGGCTCTCAGTTTCTCTTCGTAGGGGAGATGCTCAAACTCCCTTATCATCCTCGTGGCTCTCCCTTGGATTCTCTCCCTTTCTTCTGCAAGCTGTGCCAGAAACAATAAGAATGAAGTGTGCTGGATCTGGAATCTTTTGGAGCAGCACTGGTGTGGGCGTAAGGCAAGAGGTTTTCAAGAAATTCAGCACAAGTAGTTTGCATACAAATGAACAATTTGTTCTTCAGAATGTTCTTTTCATCTTGTTTTGCTATGAAGCACAGCCACAGACAACTGTTGGTACAAATTTTGATTATTACCATGAAAACTTTGGCAGGGAAAACCTGTGAGAATGTACTGTGAGAGGATGTCTCCCCTTCCAGCTTTATGGTTCAAAATTTAGGAGCAACTGATGAAGCATCCAAACCTGAGACTGTCCATGCTTTTACACACAACATAGCACAGCTCAGCAGGGTTTGCAGGATCTCATGCTGCACACTCTTACTCATATTACCAGTGGAGAGCTTGAAGGTACTGGCATTGTTTAGCCTGGAGAAAAGGAACCTGAGGGGAGACCTCATTGCTCTCTACAAACATCTGGAAGAAGGCTGGAGCCAGGTGGTGGTCAGCCTCTTCTCCCTAGGAACAGGTGATAGAAGGAGAGGAAGTGGCCTCAGGTTGCACCAGAGGAGGTTTAGGCTGGATATTAGAGAATCATGGAATCACAGAATGGTAGGGGTTGGATGGGACCTCTGGAGATCATCCAAGCACTCTGCCAGAGCAGCTACAGCAGCTTGCACAGGACAGCATCTGGGCAGATTTTGAATGACTCCAGAGACGGAGACTTCATCACCTCTGTGGGCAGCCTGGTCCAGTGCTCTACCACCCTCAAAGTAAAGAAATTCCTCCTCATGTTCAGATGGAACTTCTTGTGTTCAGGTTTGTATCCATTACCTCTTGTCCTGTCACCAGGCACCACTGAAAAAGGACTGGTCCCATCCTACTGACCCCCACCCTATAAGTATTGATCAGCATTGATGAGATCTACCTCAGTCTACTTTTTTCTAGACTAAAAAGCCCCAAGTCCCTCAGCCTTTTTTTCATGAGAGGTGTTCTTGTCCCTTGATGATCTTCATAACCCTTTGCTGTACCCTCTCAAACTGTTCCCTGTCCTTGAACTGGGGAGCCCAGAACTGGACACAGGACTCCAGATTAACAGAAACTTCTTCACTGAAAGGGTTCTCAACCACTGGCACAGGCTGCCCAGGGAGGTGGTTGAATCCCCATCCCTGGAGGTGTTTCAAAGAGGCAGAGATGTGCTGCTGAGGGCCATGGCTTAGCCTCAGCCTTGGTACAGTTAGAGAATGGTTGCACTGGATGACCTTGAGGGTCTTTTCCAACCAAAACAATTCCATGATTCCATGATAGTACTGTATATTATGTGGTAGAGCTTGCAGACTCAAACCTCTGGTAAGCTCCACTATGTATGTAGCCTTATGTCTACATACAAAACAAAGTCTTTACTTTTATGAAGAGTCTTCAGTATATGACTGGAAATTTCAGATATTTTGGAAATCAGCAACACCCTCACAGAGGAAATGATTTCACCACCTCTGATTCTACACTTCTGCACTACCAGGTCCGCATTTGGTTTTGTTCAGACATGGAGATACCATGAGCAGAACACTCAGCACAGCACTTACATCAGCTTGCTGCTCTTATAGGGGGGTAATATCAACTGCAGGAGGAGAAATCATCCAGCAAAAAGCAGCTGCTACAAACATGAGTGACCTTACACCAGAGAAGTGCTTTGCATCCCATGGCTGTGGCATTTCCAGTCCTATAGCAAGAACATGAAAGCAAGATTTACTCTGTTGTCAAGACATGCCTGAGGGTTTTAAACACCTTGATTAGAAAATTCACACAGCCACATGATGGGATCTGTTGAATGCACTGAAGGGTCAATATTTCATGCAAGGATTTGCAAGCTTTCAGTTGAAATCCACTAAGATTTTTGTTGTGGTTTGGTTGTTGTTGTTATTTGTTTGTTTGTTTGTTTTCCCTGAGGGAAGTGGGCCCAGTCAAGATGGGTTTCTGAAGGGCAAATCTTGTTTGACCAATGTGATCTCCTTCTCTGACTAGGTGACCCACCTGGTGGATGGGGGAAAGGATGCTGATGTTATCTACCTGGGCTTTAGTAAAGCCTTCAGCACCGTTTCCCACAGCATCCTTCTAGAGAAACTGGTTTGAAACTGTGCCAGGGGAGGGTTAGGCTGGAGATGAGGAAAAATTTCTTTGCTGCAAGAGCAGTCAGGGATTGGCACAGGCTGCCCAGAGAGGTGGTGGAGTCCCCATCCCTAAAGGTGTACAAGAAACTTGTGGCCATGGCACCTGGGGGCATGGTTTGATGGCCATGGTGGTATTGGTTTGCAAGCTGGACTGAATAATCTTAAGAGGGCTTTATCAACCCAAACAGTTCTATGATTCTATTTTTTTGCCTTAAATTTCAACAGGTCTTTGGCTACCAATACCACACCAACTCTGTGCCATACATAGTTCAACTATTTCTAAGAAAGCAACAATGCAGTGGATCATACTAAACTTGTTCCTAGCATGCCTGGAATAAGAATATGAAAAGCTTTATCTTCAAGAGGTACTTTTAGTGAAATAAGAATTATAAATAAGGACACATCTCTGTTTTGTATGAAGTAAATTGAATCTAGGAGCTGTAGTCAGATATTTTCACCCCTTCACGAATGCCATATTTCTGCTTCAAGATAAAAGTGGATCTCAGGAAAGGATATTCAAGTAGGGAAAATAATTTGATTATTCAGTCAGGTCCAGATTAAAAAAAAAAGGGTTGTTTCTAATGGGAAAATGCATGCTGGTTGTCAGGACTGACTCTTGTCCAGCACTCAATATCCCTTCAACCCTGATTACTCTGAGATGCTCTCAGATTCCTACTGAGGTAGCAGAGAGATGCTGCTAAAATCATTAACATCTAGGAAAAACAATTCCCTGCAGATGTTGCTTCTGTGCTCTTTTTCATTTTATTTTTTTAATTTTCTTTTTATTTATTTAGTTATCTATCTATTTATCTATTTATTTATTTTACTTTGTGAGACATTTAGCTGAAGTATCAGGCCTGTAACTGAGTGAGTCACCCCCTTTTATTGTTCCAACCCACAAAGTAATTTTTATGAGCCCAAATCCATCACACTGGACAATAACGGGAAATGTGACTGCTATCAAGAGGAAGGGCATCAAATATTTTGCCCCCTGCCTGTATTTGATTTTCTCCCTCCATTTTTCTTCATTTAAAATGCAAAATATGCTGCATATTTTGGGAGACAATTTGTTTGAGATACAACATACAAATGAATACTTACTGACCTTTGGCTTTAATCACAGTCCAGTTCCTTCAGTCACACTTCACCAGCCCTTCACCAGCTTTGTTGCCCTTCCCTGGACACATTCTAGCACCTCAGTATCCTTCTTGGAATGAGGACCCCAAACCTGAACCCACTATTTGAGGTGCTGAGTCCAGGGGCAAGCCATAGGGTTGAGATTGAGAAGTCTTGCTCTGTATGACTAATCTAGAGAGTGGAGAGGCATCACCAAATAAAAACCAAATACACCTTCAGTGATCAAGCCTTAAACTAAATCAAGTTGTAAATAAGAAGCCAATATAGAGTCCTGCAGCTGGGAAGGAAGAATAAACTGCAGCAGTACAGTCTGGGAGGGGATCTGCTGGAGAGCAGCCCTGTGGAGAAGGACCTGGGAGTGCTGGGGGACAAGAAGTTCTGCATGGGACAGCAATGTGCCCTGGTGGCCAAGAAGGCCAATGGGATTCTGAGGTGCATTAGGAAGAGTGTGTCCAGCAGATTCAGGCAAGTTCTCCTTTCCATCTACTCTGCCCCAGTGAGGCCCCACCTGGAATACTGCATCCAGTTCTGGGCTTCCCAGTTCAAGAGGGACAAGGATCTGCTGGAGAGAATCCAGGGGAGGGATACAAGGATGCTGAAGGGACTGGAGCACTGCCTGGTGAGGAGGGGCTGAGAGCTCTGGGGCTGTTTAGTGTGGAGAGGAGAAGACTGAGAGGGAATCTGATCAATGTCTATAAATATCTGGGCTGAGGGTCAGGAAGGAAGGGACAGGGACAGCCTCTGCTCACTTGTACCCTGGGACAGGACAAGGGGCAATGGATGCAAACTCCAGCACAGGAGGTTCCACCTCAGCATGAGGCAAAATTTCTTTACTGTTTGGGTCACAGAGCACTGGAACAGGCTGCCCAGAGAGATTGTGAAGTCTCCTTCTCTGGAGACTTCCCAGCCCTATCTGGATGTGTTCCTGTGTGACCCATGTTGATTTCGATGGTCCTGCTCTGGCAGGAAGGTTGGAAATCTCCAGAGGTCCCTTCCAACCCCTAACATCCTGGGATTCTGTGATAGGTTTTAAAAAGTCAAAAGTTGCAGTCTGACTGTCTAATAAGCTGCATGGCTGGCCAAGAATACCAGTGAAAGAAGAAAATAAAAGTAAAAAAAAAAAGAAGAAAGTAAAAAAAAAAAGTCACACTTCAAAGGATCAGGAGGGTGTCTTCAACAAGTCAGAAACTGGGTTTTGACCTTTCTGATTCATGTAAGCTTTTGGGATTCCCACCTGTGGTTTCTTTTTTAAAATGATTTGATGATAAAAAGATGATATTTTTTTCTTCTTTTGAATGGAAGAAACTCCTCCCTTTTTGCATTGGCTAGAGCATTGCCCAAGTCCAGTATGGCCCTTCCAGGGGCAGGAGCAAGAACTCTACTACATTTCTCTGTGTTATATTTCCTCCCATGTTAACAACCAAGGTAATAGAAACCTTCAAAATGATTGTGCATAAATACAGAATTACTGTGAAATGTGCATTCACATTGGGGGGGAGGAAGGGTATGTCAAGGGGGATTTTTTTTTTCTTGTATTAGATAAATTCAGCATGAATGATGGTTTGGTTTTTAAAGAAATAAGATATGCCATCTGAAATCCACTACTGACTGAAGGTTGTCTCTTCCAGAGGGAAGCTGGAGACCCTTTTCACAGCTGGGACAGAGACTTGAGCTTAGAAAGTGCTGTCCCTCACTGTGAAATGGGAACTCCCAATCAGAAAAAAACAAAGCCCGAATATCATAGAATCATGGAATCACAGAATCACTGAACGCTGTGGGGTTGAAAGGAAGCTTTAAAGGCCATCTAGTCCAACCTCCCTGCAGTAAGCAGACACCTAAGAAGCTATAAAGCTGGATAAGTGGCTCAGAGCCTTACTCAATTGTTCTTGAATATTGCCAGGGATGGGGCTTCTACCACTTCCACCTCCAGGTGAGCCTTGGCCTTCCTAACCCCAACCCTGCACAACCAGGCAGCATTCCTACACTCTTCCCAGGATACCTGTCTCTACTTCCATATCTTGTGCATTTACTTTTTAGCAAATCTCTTGCCTTCCTTGCTTGCTTTCTTACACCTGGGGATGGAGAGGTCTTGTGCTCTATGGAAACCATGCCTAAAGATCTGCCAGCTCTGTTCTTGTCCCTGAGAGCAGTTTCCCAGAGGGTCCTGTTGACCAGCTTCTTGAAGAGTTTGCTTTCCCAAAATTCAGGGTCTTGACTTTGCTCTTTGCTTGTTCCATATCCCTGAGGACTGTGAACTCCACCAGTTCATGGTCACTACAGCTCCAGTCCTGACATCACTGATTAGATCACTTGCTTTGGTGACCAATATGTCCAGTATTGCATTCCCTCTGCTAGGGTTGCCTACTACCTATCTGCTGTCTGGCTGGCCTCCAAATGTTTGCTTTAGCTTAAAAAAGCAGTGTAGTTTTCCTTTAATGTCAATGCCAATGCAAGCATAACTTCAGAATCACCACCTTTGTGCTGCATTTTGAATTACACTGAGCCTTCTAGAAATAACAAAGAGCAAAACTGATATGGTGCTGAGCTCAGAGGATCTCAACATGTTTAAAATGCTTAGATGTGGTATTAAGGGACAGGATTTAGACCCAGACCTGGTAGAGTTAGATAATGGTTGGAGTCTGAAATGATCTTAAAGGTTTTTCCCAACCAAAATGATTCTGGGATCCTGTGAAAATGATCAGCAAATCACAAGGGTAAACAGCTGGAGGTGTCCTGGTGCAGAATGCACTTAACACATATGTTGGGAAGAAAATACAAGCAATCAGGAACACCAGAACTTGGATTCATTTGGGGAAAAAAAATGAACAAAAGATTGGAATCCATAACAGAAAAAAATGGTGGAAAACTTTTTAACCCCTCCCCTCAGATGCTAGATATTATTTTTTTTCCCACAGTCCTCCTTTTTTATTGAGAAGAAGATAATCTTCTCCCTCAGCTCATGATCTCCCTGTAGATAATCAAGAAGATTGCAACTTTCTGTTTCTAACCTTGATCCTGGTGAGAAAATCTGCCACACTTCCAGCAGGTCATCCAGATAGAGCTAATTATTATGTATGAGAAGGAGCACTCTGGAAATAGCATGGCTGAGAAATGGGAAAGTGTTTCGATGATAGGAGCTCAAAGATCATACATAGAAAGTGTCAAACAAAGTGCTGAGATGATTTTAAGAAGCTGTGAAAACAGAACCAAAACCCAGCTGTGATTCTAGAATGCACTTTGTCCTTTGCTTCTAAAATAACTCCAGTGCTTAAACAGTGTAAATAACATTTCCCTGTCCTCTAAAGCTCTAGGTGAAATTCTGTTTTGTTAATCTTTTCCTAGAAGAGTGCTGTCTCCTTCTACCTATTGTCTCTGAGCAGATGACACAACCACACCTGCACAGGTCTGCCCTTCTTCACTTTTCCCTTTCCCCTGCCAAGAGCAGATATCTGACCAACAGCTTCACCATATCCTACCTCTCTATTTTTTTGCTATTCTGGGCTTGCTAATTGTCAAGAAGATTCTGAGAGATGCCATTGGGATACCATTTCATGCCCGTGTGGATGGAAATCCAAGATTCAGCTGGGACATTCCAGGATTTTCAGGGGGCTATTTTCTGGCTGATTGGGACACAAATGCAAGGGTCAAGCCAGGGCAAGCTAAGGGGAATTTGAGAATAGAATCACAGTCATAGAATCACAGAATCATTCAGGTTGGAAAAGTCCCCTGGAGATCATCAAGTCCAAGCACTGACCCCACTCAACAAAGTTCACCCTTAAAACATATCCCCAAGCACCACATCTAAACAACCTCTAAACACATCCAGGGAGGGTGACTCAACCACCTCCCTGGGCAGCCTGTTCCAATGTCTGACTACTCTTGCTGTGAGAAAATATATGATGAGGAAAACAAATTCCATACCTGGACCCTTTTTAACCTCTCTTTTTTGAACATTTTGTTTCTGTTTTATAAGGAGGGGTACAATGGTTTAAAAAGTGAAGAGTATTTTTGAGGAGGTCTTCTTTGTTCCCATAGAGAATTCATTACTCAAAAAGCAATTTTATTGAAAAGAAAAATACTTCTCTAAATTGCAATGATAAAATACTCATAATAGGAATAGCATTGTAGGATTCTGATTGATAGGGTAAGTATTAACAGGAAAATGACTAAAAGTAGGATGAGCAAACTTCACAGATTCACAGATTGCATTGTGTTGGAAATGACCCTCAAAGGTCATCTTGTTCAGCCTCCCTGCACTGAGTACGGACACCTCCAAGTAGAGCAGGCTGCCCAGGGACACATTGAGTCTTTAAACTGAACATGGCTCCACAAACAGGTCTCAGAATGTTTCAGGTATTTTAAATGCCACCTTCTGTTCACTCTTTATAACTGTGGCATAGTACAGGATCACAGAATCATTCTGGTTGCAAATGACCTTTAAGATCATCGAGTCCAACCCCTGCAGCAGTATAACCAAACCAGTGTAGCACAAGTAACTTCAGTGTATGGTGAATAAGAGCAAACACAACTCCCAGTGGAGCCCACAGAAAAACTCCCAAGAGCAGAAGCAGGCAGTCCTAAATTAGTAATAGCTGATGTGTCGTTAGATTTATCTTCTGCAGCCTAGGACCACTTCCACGTGGCATGATTCATTGCAGGTTCCAACATAAATTACAGAGCTGGGAGAAACCAGTAGTTACACAGTGCAAGCTGCAATGGCTGGAATTTGTGTCCTGCTTCTCCTTCTTTTCTTTTAACTAAGGATGCTGGCTTAGCAGTAAAAATATTGTCTGACTTCCCATCTCCCTGCAAGTTTCATCAGCATCCAGTATTCCCTCCTCCAGTTCACACAAACACCTCTTACCTCCTTGCTGTAATGAACTAAACCTCAGAAATTAGCTTCTCCTTTCCCCAGTCTTCTCCTGTGTTGGGTTTGGCTGCCCAAGCATTGGGTTCAGCCTTAGAGCTGGCCAAGCTCAGAGCAAAGAGCTTTGCATGTTGCTGGCTGTACGACTCATGGTGACAAGAAGGAAACACTGATCGATGTCTCTGACCTTGCATCAAAACCTGTCCTCATTAAGCAAAATCCCTAACAAAATACAAAGCATAATTAATGACCACAGAGTTTTGCCAAGAGCAGTAAGCACCAAAGGAAATGAGACAGTGTTCATTATGCAAACAGCCTCCTGTGCTGCAAAGCTCTCCTATTGTCTAGCATTTCTGGCCTTATTTATGTTGGGATACTGCAGACAACTGGAGCCTGGTTGTGCTGGATGCTGCACAAGCACAATGTGGAGGACTGCAGAGTAATTTGGTATGTGATGCAAGAAGTAACAAAGCACAGAAAGGGATGTCAGGTCTAAAGGAAGTTTATTCATCCTCTAGCAATAGCTATAGGCATTGCCACTTAGCCTTTAGGAATTGAAGGAATGCTTGAAACTGAAAACAGGTAGCTGAATCCTGGCAATTAAATTAAAAGCTTTGCCATGTGAAAGCCCTTGGTATCAAAAGCATATTTATTTTATTAAGGTAAAGATGAACTTGATCTGGGACTGCCAAAATAGGGCAAACAACACATCTCAGTGATTTACAATTTCCCAGCATAGTCTTGAGCAAAACTACAAAAATCTTGCACAAAACCCTTCCAATATTAGTTGGAAGTTACTGCTGCACGCACAAATGGAGATTACAGGTCATAGAGCCATTGAATGGTTTGGATCTGAAGGCACTTTAAAGATCATCTTCTTCTAACCTCCTTGCCATGTGCAGGGACACTTCCTACTACACCAGCTTGGCTTTGAACACTTTCAGGCTTGAAGCTTTCACAGTTTCTCTGAGCAACCTGTTCCAGTGCCTTACCACACTCATAAGGAGGAATATCTTCATAATGCCTCATCTAAATGGAGCTTCTTCCAGTTTGAAGCCATCATCCCTCATCATGTCACTTCATATCTTTGTCAGAAGTCCCTCTTCAGCTCTCCTGCAGCCTCCTTCACATAAAGGAAGGCTGCTCTAAGGACTCCCTGGAGCCTTCTTTTCTCCAGTTTGAACAGTCCAAGCTCTTTCAGCCTTCACAGCAGAGGTTCTCCAACCCTCTGATCATCTTTGCAACCACCTCTGGACCTGCTCTAACAGTTCATGTCCTTCTTGTGTCCAGAACACAAGACTTCAGGTAGGGGCTCAGCAGAGTGGAGTAGAGGAGCAGAATCCCCTCCCTTTACTTTTTGTTCACACTGCTGAGGATGCAGCCCAGGACAGGGTTTGTTTCTGGGCTGCAAGTGCACATTTGCTGCTTATCATCATCCATCTTGGATTTGTGCATTGGATTGCCCTGACTCAGGTGCAGGACCTTGCTTCTGGCATCGTTCTTCCCGAGTTTGGCACTGGCCCACAGATACAGTGTGTTAAAACACATATCACTGAAGGAACTATAAAGCAGGAAGGTTGAAATTTCACATTGGAAAAAAAGATTTAACATTCCCAGTATAAAAAACATGCCCCAGTTTCAAACTGTTGTCTTTCTCCTCCCTGGTTTGTATATCTATGTATTGGCTTCTTTCAAAAATCCTTTCTCTCTCCTTCGTATCTAGGAAACCAAAAGTGTAGAGGGGGAATGCTTTATTGTCTGGATAACAGAGAGACTTCAACTGCCTGAGTCCAAACTCCAGTCCAATTCCTGGATGAAGTCCACACCAGAGACAGAAACAGACAACCAAGCTTCCAGTAAGAAAAACAACCTTTGAGTGACACTCATCTGAACAGCAGGTTACAGGAAAAGATGTTTGATCAGAAGAATAGTTATTAAAAATATTATATTAAAATAATATTATGGTATTAAAGTCTCTGGGCCAGCAGAACTGACTCTCACTCCATACGGAATTGTTAGGATTGGAAGGGACCTGAAAGATCATTTAGTTTCAACTCCCCTGCCAGGGGCAGGGACACCTCGCACTAGAATACGGTGAGCTCTTTGTTGCAAGAATCTGAAAAACTTTAGCAACACAATGAGGTGGACTGAAATGGTTTACAGGCCTGGAGCTTTCCTCCTAAAGCAGCTGTGTGCTGTTCCTGGGCTGGCTGTGCACACTCTGTCCCGTGGTGGTTAGTGCCCATCACACATTCCATTTTTGGCATGACCTCCGCTGGAGTGTTGTACTCAACATCACCATACACATAAAAGGTCAGAGTTCCTCTCAGGAGATATTAGCTTCACACCTTCCTTCATGCCAGGTGTTCTTCTCTTTTTGCCAGTGAATATGATGAATGCATTTGGAACTTAAAGTTCTTTTCATTCACAGAATCATAGAGTCATAGAGTTGTTTTGGCTGGAAAAGTCCTCTTCAGAGCACTGAGCTGAGGCACCAGCCCAACACCACCATGGCCACTAAACCATGGCCCCAAGTGCCGTGGCCACACATTTCTGGAACACCTCCAGGGATGAGGCTTCTCCACCTCCCTGGGCAGCCTGTTCTAATCCCTGACCACTCTCACAGCAAAGAAATTTTTCTTAATATCCAACCTAACCCTCCCCTGGCACAATTTCAGGCCATTTCCTCTCATTCTGTCATTTATTACTAGGGAGAAGAGACTGATACCCACTTCATTACAACCTTCTTTCAGGGAGCTGTATTCTATAGTTATAGGCTGCAAGAACCTGGAAAATTTTGTCCTATGGAGCAATAAAACCCCAGCATGGATTACTTTTCCAAAGGACTCTGCTTAGTGAATGTCTGTTGCAAATGCATGTCCAGCAAAACTGTTACACATAATGAATCTGTTATTCTCCATGGGTTTGTATCTTAAATCTCAGGGATTCTTTTTTTTTTTTTTTCCCCCCACTATATAAAGTCAATGAGGTCTTGTTTTGATTTTCCCTTCTCAGAAAAGGGCCACATTGTTAGCTGGTTCAAGGTACATTTCCAAAACAACTCATGTCAGGTACTTTCACTAACCCAGACAACCAAAATTAATACCAATTCATCCAAGTGATGTGTATAAGGAAGCAGAGTGGGGAAACATCTCTTGAAAGTTCTACTTTCCATTCTATATTCAGCACCATTTTGGTGCCCAGAACACTCTTTCAGAGGAAGGAAACATTATATTCCATGTCCCCCATATTAAAAGTTCTAAACCTTCTCTAAAAGGTGTAGCCTTTGCCTTGCTGCTTCTTTTCCAAGGGATGAAGCTAAATGACGAGCCACAGGTGACATTTTGAAGTTCCATCCCTCAAATTGTTTATGAAGGACTGGAAGAAAGGCCAGGACTTTTCTCTAGAATCTCTCTAGCATAGAAGCCTGTTACAAACAGTTCTGAAAACACACACTACAGAATCAAAGAATCACAGAATCACAAAACCGTAGAACCACAGACCCACAGAATCACAGAATCAAAGAAGCATAGAAATATAGAATCAGAGAACCACAGAATCATAGAATCAAAGAATCATAGAAGCACAGAATCATAGGAACATAGAAAATATAGAATCATAGAACCACAGAATCATAGAATCATTTTGGTTGCAAAAGGCCTTGAAGATCATCAAGTCCAACCACACCATGGAGTGTACTGACTCTTTGCTCAGTTTAAGTGTATGATAGGGAAGGTCTGTAACACAAAAAGAAGGCACTGGAAGCATTTCTTGCATGCCTGATCCTTTCCTGAGTCTTCTCATTCAATGTTGCTCTCAAGTTATCTGTAGATAACTTTGTTGCAGTCTGAAGACAACTACTTTAACATCTATGGGCAGCAAATGTGAGTCTCGGAGTATTTTTAGCAAGAGTACTTTTTCACTGTTTCTGAAATACTGTAATCCACGTTACAGATAACTGAAAGTTTCCAAAACTAGTGCAAAAATTACTTCCAACAGCCCAAAGTCAAAAAAGCAGAATGATAAGGCAAACCTTCTGCTTTTGTGATGAATCATTCTGAAAAAGGCTGTCTAGAGGCAGAAGGGAGGAACGCCTAGGGACATATATAGATGGGATCATCCCTTCTTCAGCAAATGTCAAGGAAGGGAAACATTCACCACCCAACCCTGGAAGAGTAGGGCCAACTCTGCTCTCACACACCCCACTGTAAAGCCGGAAACAGGCCAAGCAAATGGAGAGCCCTTGCTGGTAGGCATATCAAGGTCCAGGTCTTTGCTGGAAACATTCATACAACAAGACCATTACAAACACAACAAGGTGTCACATCAGGCAGGAGGTGGCTTTGGTGCTGTTTCCCTGTTTGTGCCTTGGGACTCTAGTTGCAGTGCAATGAGCCCTCCAGCTGATGCGAGCTGATGCAGATCTGTTTGCTTCTGCAAAGGCATTTATCTCTTTGCTCAAAGAATTCTTTCACATGGTCTCTAGACAAGGGAGTTAACACTTCAGTCACACGTCACACTGCATCTTCAGCTGAAATGCTTATTGCTGGTGCATGCCTGCTTCGTTTTGCATGAAATGACATCATGCACTGAAAGAGAAAGAGGGCCAGGGTGCTTCTGAGGAATGAAGTGGTCATGAGGCTTCACCTGCCACTACAGGTATGCACACACACACACACGTACACACACACAGGTACAGGCACACACACCGCCCCGCTCGCACGGAAGTCAGGAGAAACCACTCAGCAATTGCCAGAGTCACAATTTGCCATGGAAGCCACTACTTAATATTCCGCTTGATCTGCCAAGTTTATAGCCTGGCAAATCTGAATACAAATGTCGATGCAAATGAGGATTCATTATTCTTACATCGTCTTTGTGTTGAAGCTTAATGTAACTTGGTTCCTGTGGTTGCTCAGGGAATGTAGATTGTAAGACAGGAGGGGGAAAAAAAAAAAGAGGATGAAAAACAGAGAAGCAAATAGAGAAAAGTAGCAGAAACGGAAATTAATGGCAAAGAAACCCCCATGCTAAGGATTCAGACTAGCAAAACATCAAAGTAATGCATTACATTCTCCTCCTGTTTTCTCATCTAAGGTACATTTGCTTACCATTATCAGCAGAGAAGGAGTTAACTAAGCAAGACCATTCTCCACAGAGTCAAAACATAACAATCTTCCTTTTCCTGATTATACAATATTGTGCCCATTGTAAAGCCAGTGCCCCATCTATCTGAAAATTTCAACATTCTTTGGTAATTACAGAGCTCGTCGGCCGGTAGAACCTGTGCATTTAGATCTGTAAGGAGATTGCAAATGAATCAAAACCCACCCCACCAGTTCTGCTTCTTTCATTATGAATTACTGCTGAATAATTCAGAAACACGTTAAGAAAACTACAGTAGGATTAATAAACTACGCAGAGCAAATCACAACACTTTAAGGCATACATTTATTGTCCCATTTATAGCCCACCGCAAGCCAGGGTGGGGAAAAAGCACCCAAAAAAAAAAAAATTAGAGAAAACACAAAATGCTGCAAGATTCTAATTAGATCCTGGGTGCCACAGTACATTGTTCTGATGAATCTTTTGTACGGCTGGCTTATGCTCAGAGATAAATACCTTCTCGGCAAGGAAAAAACCTACTGTAGGCTTGACTTTTAGGGGAGCTGCAAGGCTCAGCACACGCGATGATCCCAAAGTCAATGCTGCAAGGCTTGCTTCTTCATCCATAAATAAAGCACATTTGCATCCCTTCAGTCAAATTAGCTCCACAGAAAAAGGTGGTTGTAATTAGCTCCTCTGTTCAGGTTCGCGGGGAAAACTCAAGCGTGCCTGCTGTCTTGATTAAATCCACCATCGTCTTCCAGTAGCCAGTGCTAATTCTTCCAAGGAAATATTCAGTTGAGGTGTGATTTTATTCTGCACTGCTGTTACTTGTCTAATTTACGCCAAGTCCCTGCAGTGCTTTCTTTAAGCCATCCTCTTTGTCTTGCCTTTGAAATTTACCAAATCTTACAAGAAATCAATACTTAATTGATTATTCACTTTTCTGCAGCTTCAAACAGCAAGCACGCATAAGATCCTGGAGTAGTCACCCGATTTCCAATGCAGGAGGTTGCTTGGTGGCAGGGATCTGCAAGTATCCAACAGCAGGCATTCCACGGAGCTGTGCAGTGGCGTACAGTGCCATCATCCAATAAAGAAAACGAAGATACTATAACGAAGCAGGAAAAGTTCCCATGCGAGACAGATCCATATCAATGCTTGCAATAAAAAGCGGAGGCTCTGGCTTTTGGAGAGAAGAGCACCATCCCCTTTGCAGCTATCCCTCTGGGCTTTTTTGTTGTTGTTGCTGTTGTTGTGGTGGTTTTTGCTTAGCCTTTTCTTCCCATGGCACCAAAGTGGAATATCCAAAGTGCCACCGAACTCCACACCGGAATGGGGTTGAGGCTGGTGCCGTACCTCTGCCATGGAATAAGGATGGGAAGCACGTAACATTACAAAATGTAGGACAAATTCAGGAGAGAGAGAGAGAGAGAGAGAGGGGGAGAGCAAGAGACAGATGGCGGATCTGGCGAGGAGCCAAAGCCAGCGAAATGAATTACACTGCTGAATAACTGTACACCATTGATTCTACCACTTGTTGCTGCATGGCACAAAAAGAAGGGCCCTGACGTTGGCGAGGAGCCTCCCGGCATGGCACGCGTGCCGCGGGCGACTTTTCGCACCTCGCTTACCACCCTGGTGCTGGCCGTCGCGTGAGTGCGTGGGAGTGGGAGCGAGGTGTGGGTTCGTCTGCCTGGCTGTGCGGCTGCGTGTGAGTGGGCAAAGCCCTGGGCGTGCGGGAGGCAGAGGAGAAGCCCGAGTGTGTGGCGGGGGGTGTGTGGGTAGGTGGCTGCCTGCGTGGCCGTGTGTGGCGGGGCGCGGGCGGGCGCGCGGGCGGAGGGGGAAGCGATCCCTTCCACCCAGCCATTTTGTTTAATGAAGAATGGAAGGCTGGCATTCAGAGACGTGGTTATGTGCCGCATATTAATGCGTGCTCTGTAGACATCCTCCCCCTTTCTAAATGAGTGGCACAGGAACGAAGCCCTCTACAGAGCAGGCACCGTGGGAGCAGGAGCTCGCAAAGGTAATGCAGCATCATCGCCTCCACCCACAGACCTGGCACCTGAGCCAGAACCACTTGCTGCCTGGCGAGGAGGGAAAGCTGGTCCCAGGGTCAGGATGTTTGGGTGCTTTCGGAAAGGTAGCCAGAGTGGGAGCAGATTGTTCAATAAATGCTTCGTACCCGGGATGAAGGGAGACATTATGGGATGCCCAGGGGGCTTGGGAAATCAAATACAATGTTTGAGTAGCACAATTTGAGGTACATTATAAAAAAAGCAATTTGAATTGCCAATGAGGCGACAACGTATCTGCATGCTAATTAGACCTGTGTCAAGCTTAGTCTGCCGGGTTGTGTTGATGGCTAGGAATGCGCTGGTAGCTCTGCTGAGAGATTGCTCCTGCCTAAATTATCAGCTTTCTCCTACTGACCATTTTCTGCAAACAAACGTGGAGCGCCAGATCAAAAGGCAATTCTGAAATTAAAACTATTGATTGATAAAGCCTCGATTTCAGAATCTAATTAGAGGAGGCAAAAACAAAAGCTGATATTATTACAGATTGTGCCTGAGCTAGCAGCCAGACCATGCGAGGCTTATAATTTATCTTTGTTTATGCAGCCAGGATATTAAAAATTTAATTAAAATGGTAAAATGATCTGATCAGAAATAGCCACCTAGTGGCAAGTATATTATTTTAAATGGATTATGAAAGCATTGATCTATGCAAATAAAAGGGTGTTGGTTTGGGGTTTTTTTTATGTGTGTGCGACAAACATAGCAGCTCGCTGAAACTTGCTGAGCAATTTGTCTTTGGCTAATAAGTTGTCTTTTGTGTTTCGTTCCAGAGATAAGCAACATCATTTATAACCCTCATTTGCACACTAATAAACATTCTGTTATTACAGGTGGTGTTGGGAACATCCTTCATAAATTAGGGTGTATGAAAGTGGAAGAAACAAATAAACCCTTTCCTAGACCTGTACCAGATATGTTGCTGTGAAATTAGAATATTCATCTGACAGCAGCAGGGAGAAGTTGCTTATTAACTCACTCCACTGCTCAGTTTAAGCCATGAAGCAGCAGAAACCCCATCAACACAGAATTCAGCTTCTGGACTATCTTGGTGACTTAACAATGCTGTGCAAAACACAGAGGGCCCAATTTACTGAGCCTGTGCAGATTCAATGGCTAAGTTTCATGGCAATAAAGAGGTCTTTGTGATTTATACATTGTTTTTTACCCTCATTTAGCACCTTTCAGGAGTTGCCAAGTGGATTAAGTATTTAAAGGACAGGCTGTTTAATTGCACACAATGCAGAAATGAGTTCCCAAATTTCTCTGCCATCATGAGCTATGGACAGTGAAAACTGCCAAAGGGAGCTTTCCACATGGTAATGAAGTTAGACTGTGAAAAAAACCCACCACGAACTATGAACAGTTTATCAAGAAAATATAGTCAGAAGCTTGGTAAGTTCATGAGCAGGGCTTAACTCGTGCGTTTCTTTCCATTTCAGATTTCCACATGAAACCACTATGCAAATACTCAATTCCTCTTGAAGAAATTCACAATTTAGGGTCCTGTCAGCAGCTCTGGGGTCTTTTGTTAGGTGCACTTAAAATGCCAGATTAAATATTAATATGTGGTTAGAGTTGTGCTATTTTGCAAGCCCTGAAACCCTATTAGTAAATCATGATCTGGTGACTGATGCAAGAAATTTGAAGGCAGCGAGAGTGCAGATTGCCCATCAATCTGATGGATCACTAATTTTTAGTGAATCAGACCCTTGGACTTTTAGCTGTAAGCAGATGTATGTTTCATTGTGACGGGAAAAGCAGTCCAACCAGCAGAGCAATTTTCTGCACTGAATGTGTACTGTAACAGGCAGAGATGTTTTGCATAATCAGGAGGTTATTTGAATACAAGTGTTCGTTTAAGAGGCTGTGCATGAGTGATGCTCTCCTTGAAAAAAAAAAAAAAAACAAAACCACAAACGCAACACATCTGAAGCTAGAAGGGAAAGCTGGTGGGGTTTTCTGTAAAAACATTAGAACAGTACTAGAGTTTCAAAAGGAATCCTCAGGTTGGTAGAACTCCAGAAGAACTCCAAAGAATACCTAGGAAGAAGTCAGCCCACCCAAGAAGCTGCATCCCTTCAACAGGCCTGAGTAATGGGTTCAGTTTTGGGGTCCTCACAGCAAGAAGGACATTGAGGTGCCGGAGTGGGTCTAGAGAAAGGCAACAAGGCTGGTTGAAGGGTCTGGAGAATAGATCTGGTGAGGAGCAGCTTAAGGAACTGGAGTTGTTGAGTCTGGAGAAAAGAAGGTACAAGGGAGATTTTCACACTCTCTATAACTCCCTGAAAGAAGGTTGGAGCCAGATGGGAGTTGGTCTTTTCTCCCAAGGAACAAGTGACAGGATGAGAAGAAATGGCCTCAAGTTGTATCAGGGGAGGTTTAGTTTGAGTATTAGGAAAGACTTCACTGAAAGAGCTTTCAACCACTGGCACAGGCTGCCCAGAGAAGTGGAGATGTGGTGCTGAGGGCCATGGCTTAGCTCCATCCTTGTAGGAATTAGAGAATAGTTGGACTGGGTGATCCCGAAGGTCTTTTTCCAAACAAAACAATTCTATGATTCTATGATTCATCATCCACTCCCTGTGGGCCACATATGCAAAAGTTTTTTGGTGGGGGTGAGGGAGTATGAGGAAGGATCCTGAAGGATCAGGCAAAGGGAAAGTATTTCCCACCCAAAAGGAATGTGAAAGAGTCTGGGTGAAAATAGTGCCAAAGTTATTAGATAATAAGCTGCTGCTGTAGAGGCTGATCCTCCCTGCCTTCTCTGAGCTCAAGCCTTCCTAACCTCTGAGGGAAAAAAACCCCAAACATATGAAACCAAACCACATCCTCTTCATTGTTAGTCTTTGTTTCAGTGCAGATGAATCTTGACTACTTGATTTAAGTTTTTACTAATGATGAAGTATTTCAAGTGTACAGGTACTAGCACAGCTTGTGTGGCCTCACACCTCACATATGTCATTTTGGCTGCCACAGCTCCTCTCTCTTTCTCAATTTTTAGCAGCCTGCTAGCACTCATAGGGAAACCTCCATTAGAAAGAGACCTCTCCACACCCTTTCTGCCAGTGCTTCTCCACCAATACTGAGACTGAGATGTCTGTAAGCCTATGGTGTCTTGCATGTGTCTGGATCACTCTCAGGTCACCCTCTTCAAAACACCTATAGACACTGCTTAAAGAGATACCTTTAATCTAAAATATAATGTAATTGATAAGTTCAGGTTGCATTCTTCAGCAGAAGGTCACTAACAGAATACTTTACAAGAAATCTATTGAAAATCAAGCCTGGAAAATATGTCTTTAAAATATGATTACAATGTGCAAGAACTCAAGGCTTTCCCCAGGTGATGGGCAGCCTAAGAAAGAGGGCTGGGATAGTGTTATTTTTACAGCAGGTGGCCTTTTTTTAGTATTTTCTAATGTTTAATATTTTGATTTTTTTTATTTAAAGGAAGTGATCCTTCTGGTACTGACACCGCAAAGTGATGTGTAGCAACAACAACCCTTCCGAAATAATCCAGAGGGCTTTTAGCTCAAGTCAGAGTCTACTGGGAGCAGCATCCCTGGTTGAGGCACATAGAGGGTGTTCTAATTTCCACTAAGCCCTGATCAATGGGAATTTATTACCACTCAGACAAATAGAAAGCCAGAGTGTTTGTGCAAAGCCAGAGTGGCTTGGATATATCACAGTATCACAGAACATCAGAGGCTGGAAGGAACATCCAGAGATCATCCAGTCCAACTCCTCTGCCAAAGCAGCATCACCAAGGGTAGTCTGCACAGGAATGCATCCAGGTGGGTTTGGAATGTGTCCAGAGAAGGACACTCCACAGTGTCTCTGGGCAGCCTGCTCCAGGGCTCTGTCACCCTCACTGTAAGGAAGTTTCTCCTCATGTTGAGGCGAAATCTTCTATGTTCAAGCTTGAACCTGTTGTTCCTTGGCTTATTACTGTACACCACCAAAAAGAGCTTGGCCCCCTCCACTTGACACTCACTCCTCAGATATTGATAGATATTGATCAGATCCCCTCTCAGCCTTCTCTTCTCCAGACTAAACAGCCCCAGGAATCTCAGTCTCTCTTCATAGGGAAGATACTCAAGTCCCCTAAGCATCCTTGTGGCTCTCCATTGGATTCTCTCCAGCAGGTCCTTGCCTCTCTTGAAATGGGGAGCCCAATATGGCCTGTATCAGGAAGAGACAGGAATAGTACAAGTGAAGCATGGATTAAATATTTAAAATCAACACTGGTATTGATATTAACAGTAAAAATAACCAGTGAAATCCAAGCAAAGCAGTAAACTGAGGTGTGGCTGCCTTTCCAGCCTTCCTGTTCCACAAAGCTAAATGCTCTGCGGCTGCGTCCTGCAGAACTCAAAGCGCCGACAGCCCAGGTGTGTTTAGCAGTGATCTCGAGTGCTGCATGTAGCATTGTTTCTGAGCTGCAGCTCCTTCTGTGCTCCATTCCCTACTCATGTGCTCACCAAAAGCCAGAAAGCTCCTCTGCAGGCTGGTGATGCTGTTGTGGTCCCTCTGGCAAGCACACCGACGCAGCCGCTCCTCTCCCCACGCACGCTCTCTTGCTGTCCATCAATATGCTGCAAAGCCTGCGTTTCATTACCATATCATATGGAGTATTGATTCCCCTTCCAAGCTAAATAATGTTGTAGATCTTTTACCCTTTAAGTGGGGGTTGCTAACTGAGCTGCAATCTGGTAACAGAGACATATTGTGGTGTCTGATGCCATCGATATTGGCCAACAGTGAAAGCAGTAACTTAGGCAGAAATTTGGATGCTTGATTCAAGTTTTACGAACAGGAACGCTGGTGCACGAGATCCAGTTACACACACCCTGTGCTAAAAAGGGAAGCACTCCTAACCAGACCTTTCAACTTGTATTGAAAGCTCTGGAAAAAGAAGAGCAAACTTGGCCTGTGCAAGCGAATAATCTGTCAGGCATGCACAAAATGCTACAGGCATTAGCTTTTTCCTTCCCTTCGTTTTAGTTCTAGTATGTGTGTCCCTGTTCAAGGGTGCTATGCCACTTCTGCTTTCACTTCTCATCTCACTTTTCTCCACATTGTATTGAAAAAAATTATTTTTCTTCTTTTCTCATCTCAGCTTGTCCTATTGAAACTGGTTGAAAATGGACTAAAAAGTAAAATCATCTGTTGCTGGTTTAAAGTGTGACTGTTAGTGTCTTACTTGGGTGTTTTGTACAGCTAGGTTTATATCTGGACATTGGATGCCATGATCCAGGGTTCACTCTTCTGCTGTTTCTGACCCCCACCCATATAAAACTTGGTTCACAACATCCCCTGATGTGAACAGGAGTGAGGTTCCATGGGTAGCAGGATACCAATTTCAGGCAGCAGAGGTGAGTGTGGTTGTCTTGTTTAAATAATACCTCCTAACAAGAGGTTCTCTGAGGAAGCAATGGGAAAATAAAGTTACTAGGCAGAGACCATTCTGCGTACTCTATGCAGAAACCCTGAGAAAATGCAACACTTCTGCCATGGTTAATGGACTTTCACTTCTCTGCACAATTGTGAAAAAGTACCTGTAGCAACCCAGAGACAAAAAGTGATACCTGCAGCGATGCTTCCAGGTGTCTTTTTGGATCTTTGATGAGAGTTTGCATTTCCTTTTCCAGATCTGAATCACAAGATTCAGGCCTTAGCAGTGAAGAAAATGATTACCAGTTTTATTAAGCCTCAACTAGTTTCCATACCAGATCTAAAAAGTCACCTTGCACCTATCTAGAGAGGATTATTTATGTATTTATCTGTACATATATCCTCATCAGCTGCTGTACACAATCATTTCATGGCATTCACATTCAGCACAGAAACATCAAGGCCTAAGTACAAATATTATTACTATAATGGGTTTTCATTTCTAGGGGTCATCAGGGGAAGGGATTAATTTTGCTTGCTTTATTGTACACACAGAACAGCACATAGGGTCAGATTACAATGCCTCTATCTGGAAAATCACATTCAGCTATAATGAGAAAGGCACTTCTTAAAACAATTTTACAGTTCGGGGTGCCTTGGCTAGATTTCATTTCATTTCATTTCTGTGTTGCTTTCCTTTATGCACCTTTATTTCAGCTATCATTAATTGATTGTCAGTGATACCTGCAGTGATGATTCCAGGTGTCTTTTTGGACCTTTGACGAGAGTTTGCATTTCCTTTTCCAGATTCCTTTTATCAGCAGTGGTATGGAAACCTTTTTTTGTCTCTGGGTTGCTACAGGTACTTTTTCACAATTGTGCAGAGAAGTGAAAGTCCATTAACCATGGCAGAAGTGTTGCATTTTCTCAGGGTTTCTGCATAGAGTACGCAGAATGGTCTCTGCCTAGTAACTTTATTTCCCCATTGCTTCCTCAGAGAGCCTCTTGTTAGGATGTATTATTTAAACAAGACAACCACACTCACCTCTGCTGCCTGAAATTGGTATCCTGCTACCCATGGAACCTCACTGCTGTGGTCGTCATCAATATCAGGGGGTGTTGTGAACCAAGTTTTATACGGGTGGGGGTCAGAAGCAGCAGAAGAGTGAACCCTGGATCATGGCATCCAATGTCCAGATATAAACATAGCTGTACAAAACGTCTAAGTAAGACACTAACAGTCACACTTTAAACCAGCAACAGATGATTTTACTTTTTAGTCCATTTTCAACCAGTTTCAAAGTTGTCTGAGTGAAGGTTTGACAGAGCCAGGACTAGACAGAGAGCTCCAATAGGACAAGCTGAGATGAGAAAAAAAAAGAAAAATAATTTTTTTCAATACAATGTGGANGCTGTGGTCGTCATCAATATCAGGGGGTGTTGTGAACCAAGTTTTATACGGGTGGGGGTCAGAAGCAGCAGAAGAGTGAACCCTGGATCATGGCATCCAATGTCCAGATATAAACATAGCTGTACAAAACGTCTAAGTAAGACACTAACAGTCACACTTTAAACCAGCAACAGATGATTTTACTTTTTAGTCCATTTTCAACCAGTTTCAAAGTTGTCTGAGTGAAGGTTTGACAGAGCCAGGACTAGACAGAGAGCTCCAATAGGACAAGCTGAGATGAGAAAAAAAAAGAAAAATAATTTTTTTCAATACAATGTGGAGAAAAATGAGATGAGAAGTGAAAGCAGAAGTGGCATAGCACCCTTGAACAGGGACACACATACTAGAACTAAAACGAAGGGAAGGAAAAAGCTAATGCCTGTAGCATTTTGTGCATGCCTGACAGATTATTCACTTGCATAGGCCAAGCTTGCTCTTCTTTTTCCAGAGCTGATAAAACCTAGGTTTTGGTCAAGTTAGCAAACCTGTTTTCTCTAGGTATCCTTGACAGGGATAAAAGAAGTAGAGTTTAAACTCCTGGGGGGAAAAAAAAATTAATTAAATAAAAGTGACCAACTTTAACAAAGTTCCCTGACTATTCCAGGTCTTAACATTAGTATTCTTCTGACTTATTTTGTCTTGGCAAAGGAGCTGAGAAACAGCAGTGGCTGGAGATATCATGATTTCAGAGGCCAGGACTATCAACAAACCTTACAAAAGCACTGGAGAACAGCACAGAGCAGCAATGTTATAGGCAAGATGAAACACATGCTCCCTTTCCCTGATGCACACTCCCAGACACTTTGGCTTTTTGGAGAGCTGGAGACTCTTCTTGGCACTAGAGCAACACATGCACAACCATGCTGGCCACTTAAATGGTGAGAATGGCTGCAGGAATGATGTCCTGTCCCATTCTAGTGGGACAGGACATCCAGGGACTCTCTTAAATCTTGTGCATTGAGACTATTTCTGACTCCAGCAAGGATCCATTCTGTATACAACACGAAGGTTTGGTGGTTTTATTATTTGCCAGAATGTAGCCAAAGATAATTCTCATTGCTCTGTGACAGTAGACACTGTGTGAGAGGTACCCAGAGGCGTACCTGGGGGGTACCTGCATTCAGTCATAACTGTAGTTCATTCAGAACTTGCAACCCACACATTTCTCTCTATCTTTTGGAGAAAATATATGAAAATATATATAAGGTGTGGGGCCTTAACAGTGTTGTATGGTCTTGCGTGTTACCAAGTAGGTAGGAAAAGATAATAAATAGTTCACAGGTTCACAGGATCCCAGGATATTAGGGGTTGGAAGGGACCTTTGGAGATCATTGAGTCCAACCCCCCTGCCAGAGCAGCACCATGGAATCCAGCACAGGACACACAGGAACACATCCAGACAGGGCTGGAATGTCTCCAAAGGAAACTCCACAACCTCTCTGGACAGCCTGTTCCAGTGCGCTGGGACCCTCACAGACCCTCAGGGCTCTCAGCCTCTCCTCATCAGTGCTCCAGTCCCTTCAGCATCCTTGTAGCCCTCTCTTGGACTCTCTCCAGTAGATCCCTGTCCCTCTTGAATTGGGGAGCCCAGAACGGGATGCAATATTCCAGGTGAGGTCTCAGTGGGAAGAGTGGAGGGGGAAGAGAACCTCCCTGGATCTGTTGGACACACTCCTCTGAATGCACCCCAGGATCCCATTGGCCTTCTTGGCCACCAGGGCACATTGCTGTCCCATGCAGAACTTGTTGGCCACCAGCACTCCCAGGTCCTTCTCCACAGGGCTCCTTCCAGCAGATCCCCTCCCAACCTGTCCTGCTGCAGTTTATTCTTCCTTCCCAGGTGCAGGACTCTGCACTTGTCCTTGTTGAACCTCATCAGGTTCCTCTCCGCCCAGCTCTCAGTCTGTCCAAGTCTCTAAATGGCTGCACAGCCTTCAGGTGTCTCATCCAAGCCTCCCAGTTTGGTATCATCAGTGAACCTGCTGAGCAGGCACTGTGTCCCCTCATCAATGTCATTGATGCACAGCTGCAGTCTGTATTGATGTGAAACAACATTAAAGGACTGAATTGTGCTTAAAGTTGCATAGATTAAATCCTGACATGAAAACAAATTCTTGTAAAGGACCTCATGAACCCTCCCTTCCTTCTCCATCTAGACATATTTAACGTCAGGAGGAGAAACACTGACCCACTGGAAGCAGTAACTGTAACCTGACAGCAGAATGCTCATCTTTCTCTACTCCACTGTTTATACACAACCAGACACACATGCAGAGAGAGAGAGCATCCACATGACCCTTACCTTTAGGGTTGCTTAACATATTCTTCTGCAGAATTGGAAAGCAGTTTCTGAATACATTGCTACCCAAAACATTTAAGTTGCTTGAAGCAGCAAGAGAAATATGATACAAAGAAATGGAAATAGTCCAGAAGGTTTTTTCAAGTATTTCTCTTGAAATACACTGGTTTTCCAAGCCAAAGGGGTTGGTTTCCAGTCTTTTGGGTATTCAGAAGAGCCACTTCAAATTTAAAAGTTCTGATCCCACTTGACTCTCTTTCTGAGTTATAAAAGCATCCTGGCACCTGTCTTCAGCCTGAGGAGCCCAGACACCATCTCACTAACCTCCTACAGACTGAAGGCTGCTGGTTCCCCAGCTGTTGATTCTTTTAAGCCAGGAGCTTACTCTCCCCACTCCAGATGGTTATTATTTGTGGATATGTAGTGGAATTGTGGCCTTTCTCAACTAGGAAGTCTACCTTTACTGGGAATGGAAGGGACATTCCCCAAAAGAAATTTTTATTTTATGATCAAAACAAGAAATCCAAACCCCCCTCCTGACCAGTTCTGTCCAGAGCCGAGGGCAGGGCCGTGAGAGTGCATGAAACTGCTGGGTTAGACTTCATTCTGGCTACTGATGAGGAGACACCAAGTCCAACTGACACTGGCCCTACCCCCATACTGCTAAATTCCTTCACCCTCCAGGACGTGGTGGCTGCACTCAGAGTACCTGTTCAAGGGTTTTCTCTGGCTCACACTAACTCCTGAACTGCAAGGAATCACAGCATCATCATAGAATGATTTAGGTTGGAAAAGACCTTAAAGACCACCTGATTCCACACACACCCCTTTCCCCCTTGCTGTGGGCAGGGACACCTCTCACTAGCCCAAGTTGCTCAAGGCCTCATCCAACCTGGCTTGGAACACTTCCAGACTTGGAGCCTCAAGAGCTTCTCTAGGCAATCTGCTCCAGTGTCTCACCACCCTTCTGGGGAAGAATTTCTGTCTAATTTCTCATCTAAATCCATTTCCTCACAGTTTGAAACCCTTGGAATGTGCTGCCCAGGGAGGTGGTACAGTCCCTATCCCTGGAGGTGTTCAAGAGGGGATTGGACGTGGCACTGGGTGACATGGTTTAGTAGCCTGAGGTCTTGGATGACAGGTTGGACTTTGATGATCCTTGAGGTCTTCTCCAACCTTGTTGATTCTGTGAATTCTGTGAATCAAGTACTGGAATGCTTCTCTAAATTTCCTTGGAGCCTTCTTTTCTCCAGGCTGAACACCCCCAGCTCCTCCAGCCTGTCTTCACAGCAGAAGTGCTCCAGCCCTTGCATCATCTCTGTGGCCTCTTCTGGACCACTCTAACCGTTCCATGTTCTCCTTGTGCTGGTGGCCTCAGGAATCAGTCTGTTGAAGGCTAGTTAGCACAGGTCAACATCATGCTGAAGAACATACTAAGACTTCAACAGCTGAAAGGGTGGTATTCCAGAGCTCAGGAATGCTGCTAGGCTCTGTTTAATTTGGGCTGTACATTTAACTTGGAGTCTTTCAGCTAACGAAAGTGAGCTTTGGACAAGGTCCTTAGAGGACCAGGTGACGTTTGAGAGATGGGAGAGGGATGCAATCAATTTAAATATGCATTTGCAAATTTGCAAACTGTTCTAAACATGTAAGGTAGTGCATCTGTCTTCATCAGACCCTAAAGCTGCAAATACCAGATGTCACTTACAGATTAAATGATTTCACTAAACCTAATTTTATATTAATACAAAACATTCGTCAATCCAACCTGAAGGGTTCTGATTTAAACAGTCAAAAGTGGTGTAACAGAAATGTTAGGGTTATCCCAGTGATTCATTGCACAAAACATAAATTAAGGCATAAACTGAAGAGAAAAAATTGTTTGCTTTAGAGGTGTTGAAACAGATCTGTAACTGACCTGCTCATAGCATTTCACCATCTGCTTGATTTTTAAGATCATAGAGCCATGGAATCATAGAATCAGTCAGGGTGGGAAGGGACCACAAGGATCATCCAGTTCCAAGCCCCCTGCCATGGGCAGGGACACCTCACACTAGATCAGGCTGTCCAGAGCCTCATCCAGCCTGGCCTTAAACACCTGCAGGGATGGGACCTCAACCACCTCCCTGGACAACCCATTCCAGACTCTCACCACTCTCATGGGGAAGAACTTCTTCCTCACATCCAGTCTGAATCTCCCCACTTCCAGCTTTATTCCATTCCCTCCCAGTCCTGTCACTACCTGATATCCCAAAAAGTCCCTCCCCAGCTTTCTTGTAGCCCCCTTCAGATACTGGAAGGCCACAAGAAGGTCACCTTGGAGCCTTCTCTTCTCCAGACTGAACAACCCCAACTCTTTCAGAAAGTCTGTCCTCATAGAGAGGAGCTCCATGCCTCTGCTCATCCTGGTGGCCCTTCTCTGGACACCTTCCAGCATGTCCAGATCCCTCTTGTAATATTGGCTCTAGAACTGGATGCAGTACTCCAGGTGGGGTATCACCTCAGCTTCAAACCATTCCCCCTTGTCCTGTCTCCAGACACCCTCAGGAAAAGTCCCTCTACAGCCTTCCTGGAGGATCCCTTCAGGTACTGGGAGGCAGTTCTAAGGTCCCCCTGGAGTCTTCTCTTCTCCAGGCTGAACACCCCCAGCTCTCTCAGCCTGTCCTCATGGCAGAGGTGCTCCAGCCCTTTTGGCCCTCTCCTAGACTTGTTCCAACGTCTCTGTGTTCTGTTCCTGCTTACCTTTACTAGTGATAACTTCAAAATTGTGGACTAATTAAGCAATTGGTACCTTTAATTTCATTATCACTCAAAGACTGATCTATTCAGAAGATCTTCAAAGTAACTGGCCAAGATTACACCACTGTCAACAGTGTTTAAAGAAATTAAAGGGAACTGTATCATCTCCAGTATCTGAAGGGTGCTTACAAGAGCACCAGGAAGGGACTTTTTACAAGGGCTTGTAGTGACAGAACAAGAGGAAATGGATTGAAGATTGAGAAGGGCAGATTTAGGCTGGGGATTAGGAAGAAATTCTTTCCAATGAGGATGGGGAGACACTGGAACAGGTTGTCCAGGCAGGTTGATGGATGCCCCCCCCCTGGAGGTGTTCAAGGCCAGGTTGGATGAGACCTTGAGCAACCTGGACTGGTGGAAGGTGTCCCTGCCCATGGCAGGGGGTTGGAACTGGATGATCTTCAATGTCCCTTCCAACCTAAACTGTTCTATGAATCCATGAATCTTCCTCCTGATTCACCATGCTGCAGGAGGATATTACAGAAGGCAGTGTTCTCAGAACAAATCTGAACACCTGTATTTGATGCTGAGCTTCTCAAACCAGAAACTTCATAATGTTCTGAAGGCTTTGATCCAATGTGCAAATCAGGAAATGTAATTGTTTAAGAGTAGTGTTTTGTTAGCCATTATTTCTCAGATCCCTCAGATTGCAAAGGAATTGTCAATAGAGCTGACAATTAAAAAGGAATCACTCTGTTCAAAGTGACCCTTGTCATGTTCAGTCTGTGTATCTGGAGCTTGACCAAGGCAGCTCAACCATCAGGCACTAGGCAAGGAAGGCTCCCTCAGCCCCTGAGCCCATAATGGGCAGTCAGACCCATTGAGGTAAGTCTTCTATTTCCCTCTGTTCAATTTTAAAGCAATTAAACACAGGAATCCTGCTTGCTGCCAAGATTTTCCTTCTTCACTAGTCAGCAACAATACTTCAAGAAGTTACTCTTTTCCTGAGAAGGACTCCTGACTTTGGCATCAGCCTAGAATCACTGCTTTGACACACTTTTAGCACAGAGGCCATGTTACCTGTGTGTGGGTAAAGGCTAGATACACAGAATCTTAGAATCCTAGAATCACTAAGGTTGGAAAAGACTCTCACCATCATCAGGTCCAACCACCAACCCACCACCACCATAGATTCATAGAATCTAAACCATGTCCCCAGGTGCCATGTCCACAGAGTTTTTGACCACCTCCAGGGGTGGTGACTCCACCACTTCCCTGTGCAGCCTGTTCCAATGCCTGACCACTCTTGCAGGAAAGAAATTTTTCCTCATCTCCAACCTAACCCTTCCCTGAGAGAGAAGGTAAAAGAGCTTTGCAAAGAGCAATGCTGGCAAGAGTCTCCCTAGCTGCAATTCAGCTGTTTTAGGGTGGAGTGGCAGAAGAGTTCTTCTATTATAGCAGCCCCTAGATTTGAACAAGCTGTTCTAGAGAGAGGAACCTGCAATTTCTACATTTTGCAGCATAGATATGGCAGGTGAAAGAGCACTGGTGAAGGGCAGCCACATGACAGAAAGCAGAAGAAACAACACATCATCCTTCTCTCTAAGCTGGAGAGATATAGGTGTGATGGGTGGACTGTGCAGTGGGTAATGCATTGATCAGATGTTTGCAGCCAAAGGGTAGCTGTTGATGACTTGATGTCCAGATGGAAAGGGGTGACAAGTGGTGTCCCTCAAGGGTTCACACTGGGACAAGTGCTGTTCTGTATCTCCATCAATGTTATAGACAGTGAGACTGAGGCACCTGTAGCAAGTCTTTATATGAGTGGTGCAGTTGATAAGACTGAGGGACAGGTGGCACCCAGAGGGACCTGGACAGATTGGAGAGGTGGCTGAGGAGAATATCCAGAGGTTCAATAAGGTGAAGTGCAAGGTCCTGCACCCAGTCCAGGGCAATCCTTGATATCAGTTCAGCCTGGGGAATGATGAGAATGAGAGCAGCCCTGCAGAGAAGGACTTGGGGGTGCTGGTGGGTGAGAAGCTGGACAGGAGCCAGCAATGGGCACTGGCAGCCCAGAAAGCCAATGGCAGCCTGGGCTGCATCCAAAGCAGTGTGGCCAGAGATGGAGAGAGGGGATCCTGCCCCTCTGCTCTGCTCTGGGGAGACCTCATCTGCAGTGCTGTGTCCAGCAATGGGGCCCCAACACAAGAGAGACATGGATCTGATGGAGCTGGTCCAGAGGACACCACTAAGATGATCAGAAGGCTGGAGCACCTCTGCTATGGGGACAGACTGGGAGAGTTGGGGCTATTCAGCCTGGAGAAGAGAAGGCTCTGAGGAGACCTTAGAGCAGCATTTCAACATCTGAAGCAAACTTAAATAGGGCTGGGGAGGGACTGTTCAGAAGGGCCTGTGGTGATAGGATGAGAGGCAGGGGAGATCTAGGTTGGACATCATCAGGAAGTTTTGCACAATGAGGGTGGTGAAATACTGGAACAGGCTGCCCAGGGATGTGGTGGAAGTCCTGTCCCTGGAGACATTCAAGATTCAGATTTTATGTCTGCAGGTGTCCCTGCTGACTGCACAGGGTTGGACAAGGTGACCTTTGAGGGTCCCTTCCAACCTGATGCAATCTGTGAACCTGCTAAACATTCAGAAGAGACTCTGAGCTAAGCCTTGACTACAACAGACTTGGAGTTTCCAACAAAAAACGTTTTTCATAGTTTTTTGTGTACATGGAAACATATTTTCCACACCTCTCATTGCATTACTCGACGACATATTGAAGTCTGCCACTGAAATTTGGAGCTAAAACTCTTTTGTTTGCTCTCTCTGAAGGTGAAGCTTGATGAGGTGGGTGTGTGTACTTACTAAGAAGTGGGATGAGCACTCAGGGCTTCAATATTTTTCAAAACAAACCTATATTGCTTCTTTTGTAGCATTAGCATATTCTAACATTTAGAGTACTCACACAGGGCTTAGATGTCAGCAATGCACACATCCCAGACTTAGGTTCTTCTGCTGACTTTTAGAAATATTAAGCCAAGCAAAACCAGGTTTCCATGGCACACTTGTTTGTCCCCTGGGATCTCTCCACAGGTCAAGAAACGTACAGATCACCAAAACCAAACCCTGAGACCTAAAAGCAAGAGACAGTGGAGTCACTTAAATATTCCTGCCTTGAAGAAGGAATGTTTTGTATCACATCCCCTCAGCTGTGATCTGTTCACTGCCTCTGCAAACTTGGTGATATCTAGAGAGTCTGTATTGAAATGCAAAGGATTAAAAATTGTAAATAGGAGAGAAGATGCCAATATGAACTGCAGGTCTGAATCACCACCTGTGCATTTCCATTCAGAACAGGAGACAATAAAATCTCATTAATGTACATTGCCTTGCATCACATCTCCGATGATTTTCACAGCAAGAAACTTGCCCTGCCCCTGCCCAAGCATCTGTGGCACTTCCAAGCAGGAGGAAGTATAAAATCAAATCGTTTCTACCAGATCATTACATAATTTATTCCCAGTTCTATCTCGAGAATGGTTTTAAATATTCAATTAAAGCTGCATTTGAATTTTGCCAACGATTATTTCAGTTCTTATCACCTTCGGATGCCTGCTCAAAATGCTTACTGTTAAGGCATTAAGGCTACCCTCCCAGACTGTCACACTGACTGTAGGGTAAATGAGTTTATGATGATTTCTCCCTCCAAGGCTCAGCATATTAAATTAAAATCTGAAAGAAACAACAACATTGTTTTCGTATAACCAGGGGCCCCTTCAAACAGAAAATATATTTGCATAGCTCCAGACTCACTGAGGAGGAAGTAAGTTGACTTATTCACATAAAAGCAGCAGTGATGTGTTCTTATACTCTGTCAAGCTACAAATCTGAAAATTTGCCTAAAGGCAAATTGGATTTTATCTATCCATGGCGCTGCTATAAAACAAATCTACAGAGCTTTTTATTGATATTACAGCCTGCTTCTCTTACCTCTAAATTTAAACAGCCTTTCATCTGACAGCACATGGCAGACCTTTTTTTTTTTTTTTTGTCTGCTTCTTGCTTCTTCTGTTTCTGAAGTGCAATGTGTTCCAGTGGAGTCCTTACCTTTCAAAAGGATACCTGCTTCTAATTAACAGCATTTCAACACTCAGTTTCTTTCTCAGAGGAACTGGACTGTGTCACTCCAGCCCTTAAGTCATGGCTTAAATGTGTATTTTTGTGGAGAGATGCCTTCATTCTTTCTATCTATCTATCTATCTATCTATCTATCTATCTATCTATCTATCTATCTATCTATCTATCTATCTATCTATCTATCTATCTATCTATGTCTCTATCTATCTATCCATCTATCTATGTATCTATCTATCTATCTATCTATCTATCTATCTATCTATCTATCTATCTATCTATCTATCTATCTATTTATTTTCTGCCTGAGTGAGGATTGCAGAAGTGTCCTGGGCTTGTCTGGAAATGAATAGCTCACAGTTTTCTTGTTCATTTGAAAAAGCTCTCTTTTTAAAAGATTCCCCCAGAAATTATCTGTGTCCTGCCTTAGCAAGGCCCAATGAATTAGAACCATGTTGCAACATTGCATCATCTGTATAGTTGTAAAATAGATTTAATACAATCAGGAATAAATCATTGGCAAATAAATTCAATAAACGTGGTCTGAAGACTGAGTCTTGGCGGACATCACAGTCCATTTCAGCCAAGCCAGATTCCTTGCCCTGCACAACAAATCTCTGTGCTCTTCTTGTTAAACAGTCATGAATCTGAGTTAAGTGACTTATCCTCAAGAGCATCATAGTCTTATCTCCTCTAATCAGCATTCTAGAGTCAATCAAATCAAATGCTTCTGTGAAAATTACAAAATACAGTGCCAGGACTTTGATTCTATCCAATGCCTGGGCCCTGGCAATATTACTGTGAAAATGTCAGATGCCAAAAAGATATCCTTGGCATGGCCAGGAAGAAATGAGAGTCACAGATCTAAAGACTTGGGCTGAAATTCTGCCAATTAGAGGCACAGGAAGAGCAAAAGGCAAGGTATTTTTATTCCCTTCCCTGCAGATGACTAACTAAAATTAACGTCAATTACTGAACATCAGCTCAGAGGTGACCTCCTGGGAGTTGAGTGCAACATCAGGCATCACCCAGAGCACGGCGAGATGCTTCACCTCAACCCTCACTTGGCATAGCTAAAAAGGAGTTCACTCTTTCTCTTTCAGAGAGTGTTTCAACATTCCTGACTGAAGGAGAAAGAACATCAATTCTCCTAACAGCTACCAGGTTTTTTTTCTTGTCATGACTTTACTGCAGAAAGGAAGAAGGCAGTGCCTTTATCTTTCCCTTTGGCTGAAATCACAATCAGATAAGTTTCTACTTGGCCAAACTGGGAAGAAAGGAAGGTTGACTTTTTCATTCCACGCTGTAGGGAGTAAGCAGACTTTTAGCTATAACCAAGTGGTGATTTCCAAGTGACTTTTCATAGCATTTTTCATTCTTCTCTGAGTTACGGTGTGGATTTTTTATTGCACATTAAACTATCTCATGTAGAAAACAATCAGTTGAAAATAATCCTTACTTCAGGCAGTTAGGGCTGCAATAGTTCAGCTACACCTAAAGTGGTCATAGCACCAAGAATTCCTCAAGTTGGAAGGCCTGACACAACCCCCATGGATTCTACAGCATCCAAAAGAGGTTAATAAAATCCACATTTATGGGTTGCAGAAGCAGATTTCAGTAATTTTATTTTGTAAAGAATTCTCCAATCGTGGAGAATTGACCTACAGTAAAGACTCTGACACTGGGAACGGAGCTTAATTGTGCTCCTCTGCAGTACTTCAGTGATATGCTTTGAAAATTGACTTTGTTTTATGTCTGGGGAGGGTTTTTTTGAATCTCCTACCTTGAAAGCAATCAAAACCCTAATGAAGGTCATTCTTATTAATATAAAGAGAAAACAGAATCAAACAGAAGAAAACAGGACAAAATGGTTTTGTAACGGTGGCTGTGGCAAAACGTCTGAAAAGGTTGTCAGAGTCTATCTGAAAGCAGAATGTTCCCCATCAGCTGTCTGAAAGGGCCTGGGAATAGAGACATTGCTTCTAAAGAATACACAAAAGAGTAACTGAGAAAACAAGCTTAGAAAACAAGCTGTGACCCACAACTGAGATTGGAAAGTGTAGTACAACTCTTCAGATCAATTCCATTGCAAGGGACAGTGGAAGCTGGGCAGGGTACCTTGATGTATCATGGAGTCACAGACAGCATCAGGTTGGAAAGGACCCACAGAGGGCATCTTATCTAACCTCCCTGGTGGCAGCAGGGAAACCTCCAACTACATCAGGCTGCCCAGGGCCACATCAAGTCTGATCCTGAATGTTCCCAGGGATGGGGCCTCAATCACATTCCTGGGCAGCCTGTTCCAGTGTCTCACCACCCTCATTGTGCAGAACTTCCTGCTGATGTTCAACCTAAAACTGCCCTGCTCCAATTCCAAACCCTAGCCCTTCATTCTATCCCCACAGGCCCTTCTGAACAGTCCCTCCCCAGCCTTCCCGTAAGTCCCCTTCAGATATTGAAAGGCAGCTCTAAGGTTACTACAAAACCTTCTCTTCTCCAGGCTGAACAGCCCCAACTCTCCTAGCCTGTCTTTGTAGGAGAGGTGTTCCATCACCCTGATCATCTTGGTGGCCCTTAACATATTTAAAAAGGGAAAATGTGTTGAGCAAGTTCCTTGAGTTCCTAGGGCTCTTTTGTGTTTGGAGAGGAGTGGGACCTGGGACAAACAAGCATGCCAATACTGTGCTCAGTGAGGAAGGAGAACAGGATACACACTGGATCAGCCCATGGTGAGATGGCAGGCTGAGCCCTTGCAGTGGTGGGACAGAATTCCCTCTGTGACCTGTGGAGGACCCCATGCTGGATCAGGGAACTGCTCCGGAAGAAGGCTGTGACTCTGAGGGAAGCCCATGCTGGAGCAGTTCACTGCTGGCAGAACTCCCTGTGGAAGGAGTTCATGGAGGATTGTCTTCTGTGGGAGAGAGATCATGTTCCAGCAGAGGAGAACTATGAGGTGGGAGGGAAGAATCACAGAATGAACCAGGCTGGAAGAGGCTTCCAAGATCATCAAGTCCAACTGATCACGCGCCCTAACTAATCAACTAGACCATGGCTCTGAGTGCCTCATCCAGTAGCAGAAACAACATGGGACAGACTGGGACTGACCACAATCCCCATTCCCTGCTCCCTGATAGCAGAGCTGGGCCTGAGAAGAAGGGAGGAGTGGAGGAAAGATGCATTTATGGAAGATATTGAATGCATTTCTCACTGTCCTGCTTGGGTTCAGCTGGTAAATCGGTGGCACTTTCGTTGATTAAATCAAACTAATTCTTTTTCCCCAAGTCAAATCTGTTTTGTCCATAACTGGTGAGGGAACCCTCCTTGTCCCTCATCTTGATCCTCTGTTTTACTTTCTCCTCCCCATTCCACTGGAGTGGGGCAGGAGTGAGGGAGCAGCTGTGTGGTGCTCCCTTGTCAGCTGGGCACACTCACGCCACAGCACCGCAGCACTGGAGCAGAGTGTTCCACACTCACGCTTCCTACCTTTTATCTCTCACAGTCCACTCAGCTGAAATAGGCAGCATTTTACCACATCAGCAAAAGAAAATACTTCGAGCTGACTGTGTGCTGCACCAAATATCACTATTATTTTTTATGATGCACACTTTCAACCAGGTACTATCCTCAGATATGAATCTGCAGCTGAAGGCACCTTATGAGAAAGCACAAAGTAGATTGTTAGGGTTGTAGAGTAATGCATGCCATGGATCTGAGGCTGTGGCTTTGTGACTTGTTTGGTTTGTTTGTTTGTTTTGTTTTGGTTTTTTTCCCTTCAGTTTGGGTAATAATCACCAGTACAATCTCCTGTCTATAAAGATCTGTTAAACATTTACCAGGGAATGAGATTCATGATCACAGCCCTTTAAGAACAACCCTCAAATGCTAAAAGACAGCTACGACATGCTCCAGCAATAGATCACTCTCTCCTGATAAACACATCTATTTTATTTCATTTTATTGTATTTATTTATTTATTTACATTAGTTTCATCTTGCAAATTGCAAATTGGATTAGGAGGTTTGATATGATTGGAAACCAGATTGACAGTCTGCTTAGCATTTTTATTAGGCCTGTAGATTATCTATAGGCTATAGATGACCTCAGTCAACTTCACATTCTTGAGGCAGCCAGACACAAGGCAACCTCAGCCAATCATAAAAACAGGTACTTGATTATTAGGTCTCAAGATGTGTCAAATCAATACACTGCATCACCTTCAAGGCTAAGATGTAAGAAGGCTTCTGCATCTTTTGTAACTTAGGTTGCTGCAGAAAAAAAATGCTAAAATGAAGCCTCCAGTTTAGATAACCTCTGTTTAATACAAGTATCCCATTGCCCTTTTTTTTGGGGGGGGGAGGGGATGTGGGGATTATTGTCATTTTTTGGGGAGGGGATATAATTATCACAATGTTCGCACATTGAATCTCTTTGAAACCCAAAGAAATATAGGCCATAAATATATTAAATAAAAACTTAAAAGACTTAAAAAAGACTGTTTCTGCCATTTCTTTGTCATTAGAAGACTGGAGAAGAGAAGGCTCCCAGGAGACCTTCCTGTGGCCCTTCCAGTATCTGAAAAGGGATACAAGAAAGCTGGAGAGGGACTTTTTAAGGTGTCAGGTAGTGATAGGACTGGGGGGGATGGAGCAAAACTAGAAATGGGGAGATTCAGATTGGATGTTAGGAAGAAACTCTTCCCCGTGAGGGTGCTGAGACACTGGAACAAGTTGCCCGGGGGGGTGGTGGAAGCCTCATGCCTGGAGGTTTTTGCAGCCAGGCTGGATGTGGCTGTGAGCAACCTGCTGTAGTGTGAGGTGTCCCTGCCCATGGCAGGGGGGGTTGGAACTGGATGATCCTTGAGGTCTCTTCCAATCCTAACAATTCTATGATTCTATGATTAGTATGCATACTTCCAGCATGAAGTGGTCTCTTCTGCTTCTGATTACAGCAAGAAATGGTCTAACACAACCAGTGTACAGTAATACATCAAAGGACTGTTTGCAATGGTGCTTAACCAGAGCCATCACACTTTGTGATCTAGAGCTTAAGGGAAAAATCTGTAATGCAGAGACTGTGATCATGCTATACTTGAACTGCTTCAGTGCAGTACCCACAGCAGTAGCCGCACAGGGAGGGGAAAATTCTTCAAAACCATTCCTTTTCTGCAGTTTCACAGAAGCACAGAATTGTCAGGGTTGGAAGGGACCTCAAGGTCCCGTCTACAGACTAGATCTCAAATGGTTTACCACAAATAGTGTTTGCACATCACTACAGTTGTACTCCCCATGCATGAACTGCCACCCTGAAGCTGCAATAAAGACAAAAAGACGAAACCAGACCCTTCTTTCCTGTAGTCTTGGTCATAATATGAAAGACTACTCCATCACACCAGCACGGCCTTTTCCTCTGCAGCCCAAGGTGACACGCAAGCTGTGGCAGTGCTCTGGGTCTGCAGCCCAGCCCTTGGCAGGAGTTCTCCCATGAGATTCTCACTGCTAGCAGCAGCCCCTGGCTGTGCAAACCTGCCCTGAGCTGCAGAAAGTGCTGACCCTAAACACTGACCAGGATTAGCTCTGGTCTAGCTCAGACCAGGACACCTATGCAAGTCAGCTTCATTTCCACCCCCCCTCCCCCTTCTTTCTTCTACCTTGTTATTAATTGTTGTTCTTACTAGAAATACCTGCTGCAGTGCAGCATGACATTGGGAACTTTTGTCCCCTCCTCCTTCTTAATTAAGTCCCGTAACTCCTAATTAACACTTCCTAAAGCTTCAGTAGTAAGCCCCAGAATTTCAAGGGTAAGAGGTGCTGTGCTAATTGAATGGATAGTTACAAATGAGTTGCTAAGGGATTAGCCTAAGAAGAGCTAAATACATTTAGGAAGGTTTTAAGGTAGTTTCCTATACAGAAAGAACCAAAGAATCTTAACTGGCCAGAACCTGAAAAATCAAGCAAAAATCCACTCCTCTAGTCTCACTAATGTGTATCTCTTCAGCCTTCCCTCTCACTGACTTTGCTGGAAACACAAACATATGGGCCATAATTAACTAGATTTACAAACACCAGCTTTAACTTCTGTGACCTTTACTGAATCTCTTTGCCTGATTTATGCTGGCTAAAGCTAAAGAAAAGTCAAATATGAGGGAGTAGAACTTTCCTCTGTTGAAGGAGAACTGCTACAGATTTCTGCTGCACTTCTACAGATTTCATACAATCATAGAATCACAGAATGGTCTGGGTTGGAAGGGACCTCCAAGGTCATCCAGTCCAACCCCTCTGCAGTCAGCAGGGACATCCTCCACTGGATCAGGTTGCCCAGAGCCCCGTTGAGCCTCACCTTGAATATCTCCAGGGATGGGGCCTCACCTACCTCCTTGGGTAACCTGTTCCAGTGTTCCACCATCCTCGTGGTGCAGAACTTGTTCCTAACATCCAATCTAAATCTGCTTTTCTCTATCTTGAAGCCATTGCCCCTTGTCCTGTCACTGCAGGCCTTTGCAGACACTCTCCATCCTTCTTGTAGCCCCCTTGAAGTACTTGAAGGTCTCCTTGGAACCTTCTCTTCTCCAGGCTGAACAACTCCAACTCCCTCAGCCTGTTTCTTCTAACCAGCCAGCCTGCTCCAAGATTTATGATAATTTGCCTTTGCTCCCTGCTACCTGGAGCTGTCTGTATGTCCATACATGCACACACATATATATACACACAGTGAAAGAGGGGATTTTTTTCAGAGACAGCCTGAAGAGTAAGCTGCTGTCTTGGGCTGGGCAGCTTATTAGCACTGTCCCAACAATTCCATGATTCTATGACACCTTTTGAGTGTCCTACAGGAGTGCTCTCTAGTATGTAGCATAGCAAGAATGGTCTAGTGCAGAGATCTAAGGGTCTCCATACCCCTGGAAGCATCTTGCTGCTCTGAAAATCATTCTGGTTATTTAATTACAGGTAAATTTCCCAGGTGATCACATAATCTAATCTTAGATCATATTTAATTCTTTTTACTTGCTTGTTTTAAAGGTCTCCTGATTAATCTTCACTTGGATATGTGAATTAATTCTTCTTAAACAATCATAGTATTGGTTTGGTTGGAAAACATCCCTAAGACCATCTAGTCCAACCACCCACCTAACACCACCATGGCCACTCAACATTGTCATGCCATGGTCACACACATGGCCACACCTCCAGGGATGGGGACCCCACCACCTCCTTGGGCAGCCTGTGCTTACCTCTGACTGCTCTTGCAGCACAGAATTTTTCCTGATGTCCAACCTAAACCTTCCTCTGGAACATTTTCAGGCCATTTCCTCTTGTTCTATTACTTGAAACTAGGAGAAGAGACCAACCCCAACCTCACTCCAATCTCCTTTCATGTAGCTATAGAGAGCAATGAGGTCTCCCCCCAGCCTCCTCTTCTCCACGCTGAACACCCCCAGTTCCCTCAGTCATTCCTCACCAGCCCTGTTCTCCAGACCCTTCCCCAGCTTTGCTGCCCCTCTCTGAACCTGCTCCAGCAACTTGCTTTGAGGAAGCTCTTGTATGAATGGCCTCAGCAGGAATCTAGTAGCACCTGAATTCCACATCACTTTGCACTGTCACTATTGCTTTTCTCCTCTGTCAGGCTTCTTCATGATACTTCACTTTCACTGACTTTGTGTTGGAATATAAATATTTTGTATTAATAGCCTATTGCAAACTGCTTGGAAGTGAACACACAGCTTCTGCTGACCTAGTCACCAGCTTGTGCTGCCCCTATCCCATTCCTTCTTCTTCTTGGTGCTGCTGTTACTCAAGAACTGGCAGCTAGTTTGACCTGACTGGTGTTTTGTGAGACAATTTATTTTCCTAGCTTAGGCTTCTTTTTCCAGTAATCTAATTTTTTGTAACTGGCCCCAGTGTAGTTGTTTATATTTAATAAGAAGGCCACAATAAGGCCTTCATAAAGTCTTCTCTTCTCCAGGGTCAACAATATCAACTCATCCATTCCTCAAAGCAGTGGTGGTCTAGCACTCTGATCTCCTTTTTTGTGGCCCTCCTTTGGGCTTGCTCTAACAGAGCAAGTGGGGGACCAGAGTTGGGCACGGTTGTCCAGATAGGTCCTCATGCAAGTGGAGTAGAGAGGGAGAGTCACTTCCCTCAGCCTACTGGCCATTCTTCTTTTTATGCAGCCCAAGATATGATTTCTGGGTTGCTGGCTCATGTCCAATTGTTCATCCATCAATACCCCTAAGTCCTTCTCTACAAGGTTGCTCTCAATCCTTTTGTCCTTCAATCTGTATTGACATTTGTGATTGTCCCAAACAAGGTGCAAGATCATAGAATCATGGAATGGTTTAGGTTGGAAGGCATCTCAGAGATCATCTACTCCAAACACCTCTGTCATGGGCAGGGACGTCTCTCAACTAGACTTGGCTCCTCAAGACCTCATCCAGTCTGGCCTTGAAAACCTTCAGAGAGGAGGCATCTCCCCTGTGAAGAGAGACTGAGAGCCCTGGGGCTGTTTAGTCTGGAGAGGAGAAGGCTGAGAGGGGATCTGATCAATGTCTATCAACAACTGAGGAGTGGGTGTTAAGTGGAGGGGGCCAAGCTCTTTTCAGTGGTGCACAGTGATAAGACAAGGAACAAGAGGTTCAAACCTTAACACAGAAGATTTCACCTCAACATGAGGAGAAACTTCTTCACAGGGAGGGTGACAGAGCACCGGAACAGGCTGCCCAGGGGGGTTGTGAAGTCTCCTTCTCTGGAGACTTTCAAATCCCACCTGGATGCATTCCTGTGCAGACCACCCTGGGTGATCCTGCTCTGGCAGGGGGGTTGGACCTGATGATCTCTGGAGGTCCCTTCCAACCTCTGATATACTGTGAGACCATGAGACTGTGACCCAAGATGAATACTGTTGGGAAGAAATTATCTGTCTTCTCACTATGTCCTTATCATTCATAGTCTGTTCTACACCCACTGGGACCCTCAGAACCCCACAAATCCTCAGACATTTTCTCACTGTTGTTTAGTCCCTCGATATATAATTTTCAGGGTTTTTGTTTTGTTTTCTTTTGGCTTTTTTTTTAACCTTTGGTCTTCTTTTGCTCTCGCATTCTATTTTAAACCTTTGTCTGACACAATTTATGATTTTGGATCCACAAAGACAGGATTTCCAGCTGGGCTCAAGTAATCTGGCAGATTTTTGCCTTTTAAAAATAGTGACTTTTATATCTTAGGTTTTCTGCTGAAGTAAGCTACGATCTCCATAATTCTCTTACAACACAGTCAACATATGTCTGTCCTGACTCAAAAATTAAATTTTCCCCATGTTTGATAATAGGACCATTTAGAGTAGTTAGGCTATTAAAAGAAACAAGTAAACAAAAAATTCCCAGTGACAAATGCTTGCAACCTGATGCTGCAGTACCTCTGGTCTGTTTTGGGTTTGTTTGAGTCTTGTTCCTCCAATTTTGCAATTATTTATGTTGTGGTCACCTTTGTTTTATGGCCTCAATCATAGAATTATATAATGGTTTGGGTTGGAAGTGACCTCTAAAAGTCATCTAGTCCAACCCACTGTGTATTAAGCAGGGACAACCTCAAACTAGATCAGGTTGCCCAGACCCTGTCGAGCCTCACCTTAAATATGTCTGGGAATGGGGCCTCAACCACCTCCCTGAGCAACCCATAAAAGAACTTGTCCCTAACATCCAATCCAAACCTACAAAAGTTTGAAACCATCGAAAACCAGTTTGAACCAGTTGAAAACCATTTGAAACCACTTTGAAACCATTGTCCCTTGTCCTTTCACATCAGGCCTTTGAAAACAGTCTCTAATGTTTTCAAGCCTTGAAAAATCCTTGTGTATTATCACTTTGGATTGCCTCCTCCTCTGTGTTTGTAGAATTCATCATGCTAGAAAGCAAAGATGCAAAGTATTGTTTGCAAAGGCCTGTAGTGACAGGACAAGGGGCAATGGTTTCAAACTAGAGCAGAGCAGATTTAGATTGGATGTTAGGAACAGGTTCTGCACCATGAGGGTGGTGGAGCACTGGAACAGGTTGCCCAGGGAGGTGCTTGGGCCCTATCCCTGCAGATATTCAAGGTGAGGCTTGGCAGGGCTCTGGGCAACCTGATCTAGTGGAGGAGGTCCCTGCTGACTGCAGAGGGGTTGGACTGGATGAGCTTTGGAGGTTCCTTCCAACTCAGACCATTCTGTGATTCTATGACCACACATTGTTAAATCTGGCTTGTTAAGGCACTGTACTGGTTTAAAGAAATCAGACTATTATTAATATTCAATTAGCATTAATAGTGACAGCAAATTAGTACCAGCTTGGAGTTTCTTTACTGCTGAGCAGCCAGTGTTGTTTCCCTACTGAGGAAGTCATAATGCAGCACAACTTCCTTGCTTTTAGTTCTCTAAACAAATCTTTAAATACACAGAGCATCAGCACTGGAAGGTCCTTCACTGACACCTTTCATTCCCATAGCTTATGCAGTGTTTTGGGAAGCATTTTGGCTAGTAGGTTGAGGGAGGGGATTCCTGCCCCTCTCCTCCTGCTCTGGTGAGACCCCATCTGGAGTTCTGTGGCCAGCTCTAGAGTCCTCAAAACAAGAAGGACATGGCACCATTAGAGTGGGGCCAGAGGAGGCCACAAAGATGATCCAAGGGTTGGAGCACCTCTACTGTGAGGACAGGCTGAGGCAGCTGGGGGTGTTCAGCCTGGAGAAGAGAAGACTCCAGGGGGAACTTAGAGCAGCCTTCCAATAGCTGAAGGGATCTGACAGGAAGGCTGCAGAGGGACTTTATACAACAGTGTCCACTGATAGAAAAAGAGGAAAGGGATTGAAATTGAAGGATCATAGGTTTAGATTGGATCTTAGGAAGAAATTTTTCACTATGAGAGTGGCAAGACTCTGGAATGGATTGCCCAGAGAGGCTGTGGATGTTCTCTCCCTGCAGATGTTCAAGGCCAGGCTGGATGGGGCCTTGAGTCACCTGGGCTAGTTGAGAGGTGTCCATGGCAGGGAGGTTGGATTGGATGACCTCTAAGCTCTCTTCCAGCCTAAGCCATTCTGTGTTTCTATGATATCATCTTTGAGGTCTCTTCCAACCTAAAATTTCCTGTGGTTCTATGTCACTTCAAATTTGTGCCCATCTGCTTTCCCCATGTGTTGGTTGATCAATTCCAATTCACAAGACAGGCTGGCATAACACAGGTGTTATAAATACATCAGACTGAAATATCCATGCTTCATTTGCTTCTGAAATGGTTTTGATTTGGATTTTGGCTTTTTTTTTACAGCCATTACCTTAGAAACTAATAACAACTTACACAGTAAAAATATCAGAATTCCATTAATTGACTGAAGGGGGGAAAATGCAATTTTACTTTTTTTTCTTGCAAAAGAGAAGAGTAGACCTTTGTTGGTGCTTGCAGGAACTCACCTCCTCAGTTTTTGTTTATTATGCTCAGATTTTTTGTCAAATTTACAGTGACACAAGGAATACATTGTTTTCCTCAATTGGAACTGTGCTGTCACATGAATGTGAACTTCCTGACTATGTCTTAAGTTAAATGTCAAGGGATATACATTTTCCACATAGAATAAAATCAATTGCAAGTTTCTTTTAACAGTGATGGAGGAAAAAAAATATATATCCACTGTGTTTTTAAGGCCAGTAGAATTGCCTCAGGTTGTGTTAATAAAAATGATCTGCCCAAATAACAACAGAGTTACTCACAGTGCCTAACACAGCAAATATTCCTGACTGCAATAAGCAGAATTATCAACATTTTAATGAGATATTTAATGTGAGATTGGGATAAAAGGAATAAAACAGTTTAACAAATTTTTTTTTTGAAAAAAGAATAATCACTTGATTAAAAGAATATTTAATCAATCAATTTATTCAAAAGATTATTTAGTTCACAGGATCCCAGAATGTTAGGGGTTAGAAGGGACCTCTGGAGATCTTCCAGTCCAACCCACCTGCCAGAGCAGGAGCATAGAATCTGGCACAGATCACATAGGAACACATCCAGGCAGGGATGGAAAGTGTCCACAGGAGACTCCAAAACCTCTCTGGGCAGCCTGTTCCAGGGCTCTGTCACCCTCNTTTAAAAGAATATTTACTTAATCAGTTTATTCAAAAGAATACTTAGCTAATGATTTTTTTCAAAAGAAGATTTAGTTAATCAATTTATTTAAAAGAATATTTAATCAATTTACTTACTTTTTTTTTTTTTATTCCAGTACTAAATAGGGAGAGGCTTTCTGACTTTTTTTTTTCCCACACAGCTTTTGAAAAGTCCCTTCCTCAGCACAGAAATACTCCCAGCAAAGCCCTCAGTGTAGTGGCGACATGTAACAAGAATGCCTGCCTAATGTCTCATCTAAGTGCAGCGTGAAGCCTTTACCATTGATCCTGCCACTCCATGCCTTTGAAAAAAAGCCCTCTCTAGCTCTCCTGTAGCCCCCTTCAAATACTGGAAGGCTGGTAGAAAGTCTTCCTGGAGCCTTCCCTTCTCTGGTCTGAGCAGCCCTCAGCCTGTTTTCATGGAAGTGTTTCTCTGGCCCCCAGATCATCTTTGTGGCCTCCTCTGGACCTACTTTAACAGTTTCATGTCCTTCTTGTCCATGTCCAGAGCTGGACACAGGGCTTCAAGTGTGCTCCCAACAGAGCTGAGTAGAGGGGGATCATCCTCTCCCCTAAGTTACTGGCCATGCAGGTGGGGATGCAGATAAATCTCATTTTGAGGTATGTTATGCCAATATGCCTTAACTTAGACAACAGCCACTATGGGCATTCTTTGTCCTTGATGATCAAGTCACAAGAAAGGAGAAAACAAGACAGAACAACAAATTATACATGAGGGAAAAAAAAAAAGTAACTAAGAGGAATAATTCAGCATGAAACTCAAGATTTTAATAGAAGATCATCTCTCTCTCTCTCTTATTTTTTTTTTTAAACAACAAGCACTATTTAAAAATTCCACCTGTAGGCCAAATCAGTCTCCTATGATCCTGCTAACGTTTGACACTGGAACAGAACTTGAGGATTTTCCTTAGAACAAAAGAATAAAACCCATTTTAATCAACTCTCCTTCTTCTTTAATCAGCACATCCTGTGTTTCATGAACAATTTATGGCGCTCAACAAAAAACAGGGGAGGAGGGAGGGGACTCTTCTTTCAGAGTCGTGCAAAACAAAGGGAAAAAGGTATCCTAAAAGGGAACACCAGCACTATGGGTAGAAAACAGGCAGAGTATGGTAGGATATGAGCAGGCATAATTGCATGCTTTGATATTTATGATGAAAGACCTGAGCTGAAAGAAAAATGACAAAAATGCTATCTTAGCCTTTTATGAAACAAAGGAAACCTGAAGGTCGTGCAGTAGTAATTTCCATCGTTCCTTCCAAAGCCCTGGCAAAGCTTTGAAAATTCATGTGTAATAGCAGCTACCTTGTCTAAGTGAAAGTGTATTGAAATCAGCTTGGGATGTGCATTATCTAAAAGGAACCTTCTTTTCTCAACTGCAACAAAAGGAAAAATTGTATTCCAGGACTTTAAGCTGACTACGCTAAATTACGTTGTCTTAGCTGGAGAAAAAGCTCTCCTTAGGTGCTGCAGTTAATTCTCTCAGACTCAGAAGGTTCTGCTACAGCTAACTTGTTTTGAAAGAATTTACTCCTGGAAACTAGGAAAAGGAAAGAATTCATGAGGAATTTGTAAAGAAGGGTTTTGGAAGGAATTTGAAAGGAATAAGGGAGGGAGGAAGGGAGGAAGGGAGGAAGGGAGGAAGGGAGGAAGGGGGGAAGGAAGGAAGGGAGGAAGGGAGGAAGGGAGGAAGGAAGNAGAAAGAAAGAAAGAAAGAAAGAAAGAAAGAAAGAAAGAAAGAAAGAAAGAAAGAAAGAAAGAAAGAAAGAAAGAAAGAAAGAAAGAAAGAAAGAAAGAAAGAAAGAAAGAAAGAAAGAAAGAAAGAAAGAAAGAAAGAAAGAAAGAAAGAAAGAAAGAAAGAAAGAAAGAAAGAAAGAAAGAAAGAAAGAAAGAAAGAAAGAAAGAAAGAAAGAAAGAAAGAAAGAAAGAAAGAAAGAAAGAAAGAAAGAAAGAAAGAAAGAAAGAAAGAAAGAAAGAAAGAAAGAAAGAAAGAAAGAAAGAAAGAAAGAAAGAAAGAAAGAAAGAGAAAGAGAAGGAAAAAAGAAAGAGAAGGGAAAACGACAGAGAAGGAAAAAAGAAAGAAAGAAAGAGAAAGAAAGAAAAAGAAAGAAAGAAGCTCTTAAAATTGCAGTATGTGCACTAAAACACAGCAAAACTTGCCTGGCAAATTCTCACTATCAAGAACTGGGAGCTAAAAATACAGAATGGACAAGGATGTTTGCTTAGAGATTTGTACAGCTGCACAGCATTGCTGAATTTCATTTTAATCCATACTCCTCCTTGTACTAAGTAAACAGTTAAATTTAAAGATATCTGCCCCAGTGAGGCCCCACCTGGAATATTTCATCCAGTTCTGGGCTCCCCAGTTCA